>PVKM010012724.1:0-31247 GCA_004027735.1 Carollia perspicillata | reverse complement strand
TCGTTAAGCTACCACGAGCAAGTGGAGAATTTTTAATGCTTCAGATATCTCTGATTTCCCCTTCTGCAATATTTCTCTGCTTTCAAGGGCTTATGTGATTATATTGGGCCCAGTTGGGTAATCCAGGGTAATCTCCCTATTTGAAGGTCTATTGATTAGTAACCTTAAGTACATCTGCAGAGCCCCTTTTGCCACATAATGTAGTATAACCACAAGTGTAACATCAAGGGGTCAAGTTCATAGGAGTCAAAATGCTGCCTATTGGTCTTCCCTAGAGATGAGGAGAAACTCAACTCAATAAAAAATTCCCGTAACACTTTGGAAATATAACGCATACGGCTGGAACATTTTTGAGTATCACAAAATAAGCAAATTACATCAATAAAATGATACATGTATTTACCAGAAAGACAAAAAAAAAAAAAAAAAAGATGTCCTGACCCGAATGAGCTCACGTAACTGATAAAAGGAGGGAAATGTGGGCTCTGAATGTGCACCCCCTAGTGTGTCCTTCTCCTATGTGCTGACCAAAAAAAGAGTCCCTCCGGATATAATTTTGAATGAATATGTTTCCTCCTGAACCAATAACTCTGGCTAGGGGGATGGAGTATGATGTAAATTTAAGCTTGCTGCTTGAAAACATACATGGTAGTACTTCCGGTAAAAATGGCAGAGTAATGCCAGATCCCACAGGCCACTCTTTCTAAAACGCTGGGTGTTCCTATAACACCCAGTAATAATAGAAAACAGGAAACAGTAAAACATCAGCCAACAAGGGCTGAGAAGTTCTGTTACTCATGCAACAAATTTAAAAAGGTATCAGTCAATGAAAGAAATAAAAATATAGGAACCTTCATGCTGATTCTAACTCAGATTTCATCCCTATCCTTACCATGTCAACACATCAGTACTGAGGAAAAACAGGTACATTGAAAAAGAATTTTAAAATAATGTGTTTTAGTGGTAGCCCTGTGGAGAGAAGAAGCTGGGGTAAGTATTAATGTGCTCATTGTTTTTGTGGGTGCAAGTCTAGGACAGTGAGGGGGAGGGGCAGGAAGGTGCACCAAGGTAAAGAGAGATGTAGGGCTGTGTTGTGTGGTGCATTAACCTCGTGGAATGTGGCTGCTGCTTCGTAGGAGCTGCAAAAAGATGACACTGACCAAGAGGAAGTTCCCCCCGCAGGCCCATTGGGTCACCGGCTGTGCATTTTAGACCTTGGCAAGTGGTATCCAGTGTGACACATCTGTCACATTGCTTTGATCTTCTCGTGGTTACTTCGCTTTTTTTTTCTGTCTCATTTGCAAGGGCTTGCACCTTACAGATAAAAGGCCACCACTTTCATTCTTGCTTTAGGTTATGCTTTCAAGAAAAACCAGGCTAAGGTAATTGGTACCAAGAATGGGGCTATACGGACTAACCCTCAGGATGTAATTTTGAGTGAATATACTCGTTCCTGAACCTACACCTCTGGCTAGTGAGATGGAATGTGCTGCAGGTGTATGCTAACCAGGGCCCATTCCTGGAGCTGAAAGTAGGTCAGTTCAGCCTATACCACCTGGCTAGAAGGTCCAGGGCCTGGTAAGAGTGGGAATGGAGGCTGCCACGGCAGTTAGCAGATGTCTTCTAACAATTTGCAAATAACGTTAGAAAAAAGAGAAAGGGAAAAAGTACTCCATTCCACCATTCTAGCACAGCCACTGTTAATATTTACATTTGTTAACTCTCTGATTTATATCTTTCCCCCTTACATAGGTGATTTATTTAACATAGTTGTAGAAATAGTGTTTATAATAGTATATCATATCTTTCCATTTGATATGGTTTCATATCTGTTATAAATTCCATAACTGCATAACATCCCATTGGGTAGATCAGCTGATATTCACTTAGCCCATGTTTTACCGTTGAACATGGAGTTGGCTCCTTTGCCATTACCCTTTGTTTCTTTCGTTGTTTTGGTCTAGTATCTGTTCACTCACTGTAATAGATACTGTAAAGGAAATCATCATGCATGCGCTTTCCAGTTTTTGTCTAAACACGCCTAAAGAATGATCTGGTCTCAATGTCTATATTTATCCTTATATATTGACACGATAAGAGACTGGGGTTGCATATGTTACATACCTGACTCTCTCATTGATGCCGGCGTCTTTTTCTTGTGCCAGTTGCTTAGAGTCAATCAAAGTACTGTTGTCCCTGTGTGAAAGCATGCTGTGGCCTCCCTAAGAATTTAGATAGAAGGGAGATTAGGTTGCCTTCCTGGGGTTAAACTAGTGAAATCTCTAGGCACAGTTTGTTCAAATGCGTATCGATGCCCAGTGTGTGCCAAGCACAGCTCTGAGCCCTGGAAACGGCGATAGATAAAACAGATATCGTTCCTTCTTGGATGGGTGTGATTAATCAACCCCGGAAGTAATTAAAGAGATCATTTACTGATGATTGAGTCTAGCATTCGGGGGAATCCTAAATTCCAATCAAGATAACCTAATTATAAGAAGTAAGGGTATGAATCAATAAGTTGGTAAGAAATCAGAAATGTAATTGATTCCATTGCACCCAGATTGACGATTGAATATGGGAAGCACAGAACTGAAATGCTCAAAGGGACCTAAGCAGTCGTCGTCCGTCCCTCAGCCGTTTAGGGAAGAGACTTCCCTGCTCTGTGAATTCTTAAAATCTGACCCCTATAAAAGTGAGAGCTCTACTTGATCACAGACCCATTTCATTTTGTTCTGATTTCACATGAACAGCTGTTTCACATAAACCACAGAGTGATCTCCTGTGGTTTGATCACAGCCTGGTTTGGGGTGTGTCTTTCAATCACACCGGATTTATCTCAGAAGACTTAAAAATAGACACTGCCAGGGCATCACCCCAGTCCCACCAGGGCAGACTCTTTCAGGCATGCTGGGACAGTCCCTGTATGTTTGATCACTTCCTTAGATCATTGTTTCTCAAATTGTGGATTGTATCTATTAATAGGGAATGAATGAAGTGGCTTGTGAATAACACATTTTTAAAAACGTGAAATAGAACTGAGCAAAAAAAAAAATCAGTATGAGCAAAAAAGAATCAGTATGTTGCGCCCTGACAGTAAAGCATTATGAAAATCATGTGCTAGCCTTCCTGTCGACAGGTTCTCTCCTTTAATTGAATTTGTAACACTCATCAGTCAACTGACTAGTTAATTAAAAATCATCAAGGTAGTTTTGTGCATGACATTAATTAATAGGTCATTAATTTTCCAAACTAGCTATGCACGGGTATCAACTGGAGTACTTTTTCAAAATCTAGATGTTTTGCATCCACTTTCAGGCATTCCAGTGTCATCAGTCTGGAGTGGGGTCTGGGACTCTGTTTTCACAAACGCTGCCAGATGGCTTTGAGGTACCCAGCCAAACAGGTTCTGAGTTTGGAAACCCAGGATTGGATGATAAGGGCATCACAGGGAGAAACTTTTCATCTACTTGTTGCAAGCACAGGGACCCATAGTTGGGTGTTTTTGGTACATCAATAAAGGTAATGGAAGGTAACTGGAAGATGGTATATTAAAATTCTCAGGGGGCATAGAATGAAATGCTATGGTACGTGGAGAAAGATCCTTCCCTAGGATAACAATGAAGACTGTTTTTTTCCTCAGGACCCAGTGGGGATCCTGAGAAACAGCAGCCCGGGAACTTACTAGGATATGAGACTCTGCGAAGGTGGAATCTAGGTCGGGAATAACTGAAAGACTGAACTCAGTGGGGTCGATACAGAACAGGCATTCCATTCCTATGTGTTAAAAAATGTTTTTTTCTGCTGATGTGCTCAAGTTGCCATGGGGACCTAAAGACTTGTTTACCACATATGGATGTGTGATGCTATTAATTTTTTAAATGAACACCAAAACCTTGTGAGAGATCCAGTCAGTTCACTCAGAATGAGAGTTCTTTTAAAAATGAACAAATTATTTAATTGTAGGTGTGCAAATGTGAACTTTTGATAAAACTCCGAATGCAAACGATTTTTGGTTTTGAAAACTTTAGCTAGAATATGAGGTGATCTTTGTTCATTTAAATGTTTTTCTTTAATAATCTAGATGCTGCTCTCTATAATCCTTCAAAGAGGGATGATGTTTATGATACGTGATAACATGATGATTAATCTGAATGGACACAGGCAATGGCCTTTGCAAAGTCTTGTGCGGCTAGGCATTAACCTGCTTTTTCCTCGATTTTGGGGAAATTCTGTGGATTGACAAGGGTTGACGTATGTGAAATGGATGGGTGAGGGAGATAGAAAATTCCAACAGTAGACATCTTCCATCAGGTGTAAGAGAATTTTGGTGTTTTAATGCCTGCACACCCAGTGTGAGCTGTCTGACTTCCAGCCGTGCTTCAAAGGAACTTTGAGCTTTTGATTTTAGATCGAAGCTTGGGCCAGTGAGGGAGCAATTAGATGTTGCTGGGAAGCCTGTAGATGCAGTTCAAATGAGAAAACAGAGAAATACACAAAATCATTAGGGTGATTTTCCAATGGACCAAAAAATTAGTTTGCGTTGCACAAAATAATGATTTGTTCACTGAGGATGTCACTAATATGTGCAAAGAAACACGCACAGTTACACAGAGTTTCACATGTTTATATGTATATATATTTGCAAACGTATTCATGCATAGACAAAAAGTTGGAGGAGTCTTAAATAAGTATGAACAAGAAAGGTTTTCTTTATTTTTTCAAATAAATATGTCCAACTCTGTCAACATTTCTTCACCATCATATAGCTCATAGTGGTATTTCAGTTCAGTTGTATAATTTTCCAGTCACTTTTGGTATCTGCCACTTACCTCCAGTAGAATAGGCTTGCCTTGCTCAATTTCTGGGAGTTGCCTGTAGAGGTAAACGGCCCACTGGGTATTGCCTTTTCCTTTTCTAATTGAAGGGGCCAGGGAAGAGGATCCCAATCAGCCCTTCCGGCTGCAACACACAGCCAAATTGAGAAGAGGCACCTCCCTTCCTCCTCTCCTGCTTCTGTGAGGACAGAGATAGCTGCCTCTGTGTAGCCCCCAAGTTGAGCCCCTCGCCCCTTCTCTAGGCCTTTTTGTCTCAAGTAGGGGGAGGATGTTGCAGTGATTGCTTTACTAAAATTGAATGGGCAGCTGATAAAAAAAAGGGCTTTCCCCAAAGTGCAATTTAAAAAATGCATGTTATAACAAGGAGCTAGCATTTTGCACCCAGTATACTGGCAAAAATGATAACAATCGTATATGACCTAATATGTGGTATCAGATGTGCTGATGCACTTTTCTGTGAGTGAAAATTAGTCTACTCTCTTAGGAGAAACTTTTGATGATGTATTTAAAAGTTAAATTAAAAAGATGCATACATATTTGACCCTAGATTTTCATTGCTAGGAATTTACTAGGCGTACATGTTGTACAAAACCAAGGGTGATTATTTCGGCATTGACGTAATAGAAAAAATGAACAGAAAATCTAAATACCCACAAGAGAGCAACGTTTGAATAAATTATGCATATAACACAGTATGGCAGAGTTTAAACTGATGGAGATAAACTTGTATGTACTGACAGAGATAGACAGGGAATATGTTGAAAGAAATTTGAAGGCGAAGAAGTGAATAATACATTATGAAGGCATTGTAAGTAGAGAATATACATACAATTGCTTATATAGCCTCTTTATTAAACTAGTTATTTCTTGTATATGCATAAAAATTCTGAAAGTTTGTATTAAAACATAAATAGTAGTTATCCCTGTGAGTGGCATTGAGAATAGCTGGGTGTGGACAGTTCCTGTATTTATTTATTTATTTACTTACTTATTCACAAAGATTTTATTTATTTATTTATTTATTTTTAGAGGGGAAGGGAGGGAGAAAGAGAGGGAGAGAAACATCAATGTGTGGTTACCTCTCGTGTGCCCCCTACTGTGGAGAAGGCCCACAACCCAGGCATGTGCCTTGACTGGGAATTGAACCAGTGACCCTTTGGTTCGCAGGCTGGCACTCAGACCACTGAGTCACACCAACCAGGACTGAAGATGACTTTTTTACTCAATTTATACATTCTCTACTTTTT
Source organism: Carollia perspicillata (assembly GCA_004027735.1). Classification (NCBI taxonomy): domain Eukaryota; kingdom Metazoa; phylum Chordata; class Mammalia; order Chiroptera; family Phyllostomidae; genus Carollia; species Carollia perspicillata. Next base: position 25,165 of record PVKM010012724.1, on the reverse strand, counting down.
GAATGTTTTTTTTTAAACCATTTTCATTGCATCACTATTATAATGGCAATAAAATAGTAGGAAACTAAAATAACTCCACTGCGAAGAAAGGAGGCTGCAACACTGGAGTTATTTTCTTTGCTCCTATAAAGATCGTCCAGCTGAGCATAGGGGCTGTGGAGGAGGGTGGGGAACCTGTCCTGTGAGCCCCTCCCTTGTTCATTTGGCCATTGCTCTTCAGTGGTACAAGGTCTGTGCTGTTGCCTCGGGAGCTTACTTCCCCCTCCCCAGGCCTCCTGCCTCCTGCCGGCATCACCATTGTATCACCAGTGTAGCTCTAGGACACCCCGGCCCCCTTGAATTAAAGCTGCATTCACTGCACAAGGGCCACAAGTTGGGGAAAGAGCCTTTTGAGGAGCACAGAGTTTGTGAGGTGGCCTCTGTGCCTCTCACCCCACCTCTAGCCAGGAGTGGCTGTGGATTTTCCTTTACTCCTTAAACACCACCATACGTGATGGCATCTGTGCACTCAGTCTTAATAACGGGTGTGAATAATGAAAGGGAATTATGATTGCAGGATGGGGATACTATTCAGAGCGAGAGACCATGTATGGCTTGTCTCCCAGTCCAAGGAAAGAGCCTCTGAGAAGTCCTGCCCTTCTCTGGGAGTCTCCGGGGTGGGTCTCCTGTATTGGCTCTGCTGTCCGCCCTGCGGGGGCATCTCCATCCCCTTACGCATGGCGTCTCTTCCTACCAGCCCTTGGGAAAACCCACTCTCTTCTCAGTGTGTCTGAGATGACTAATTGTTAAGCAATAATCATACTCTTTTTCTTTCGTTATGACACTATCTGGAGTTCATTTGATGTGGTAATATGTCCAGCTCAAAATTTCTACTTCCTACACCTCCTTGCATCTAGGGTGGCCAAGCAGAGGTATGTGGAAGTGCTGGAATGGGGCTTTGGTAAACAGTTCAAGGAGGTTTTTCAGAGCCGTGACTTTTGGCCTTTCCTCCGCTTGCTACCCCTTGCCACCCCTTGCCTAGTGCTCAGTTGCCATGTCTGGAACCTCAGCAGTCATCTCAGACCACTTTAGGGACTGGAGAAAGAAAGCCGGCTTTGGGAATAGTAACTAGAAAGAAGGACAACACCAGAAACTCTGAGGCCACCCTATCAGCTCGGCAACCTGTCTCTAGTGCATTTTATTTGAGGGAAAAATAAACTCTTATGTATTTAAATTGTGATGCATCTCTGCTACTGTGAAATCTCATTCTATCTGAAGCCACCTAACTTCCCACGTCTGAGTTATTATCGTGAAAAGCATGACTGCCTTGGGCAGACTCAGTACTGAAACAATGGTGCCATGGGCTGCCGTGCTTTCCAATTCCTGCAGAATGGTGCGGGGGCACGTGATTTGGCTCCCTTTGAAGTCTCTTACGCTCCTTTACTTTCCTAATTACTCAACAGCAGCTTAAATGTTATGGCAGTTGTCTTCTGGAGTGCTTCCGGGTTGGGTGCTTTTGCTCAGGTGGGCTCGGGTAGACCCCAGACGAGGCCTGTGAATAACCCTCACAGTGGGGACAGTGTTCCCACTATTCGCGCAGAGCACGGCCAGTTCCTTTTGGTTGCAGTTCTTCCCTCCTACTTCACAAATTGTACAATTCATGAATTGCTGGTGTTTTAAAATATGCCCAACCCTGACCCAAGCCCACATGGTGGTGACTCCTTAGGCCTAGGGACAAAATTACTCTTAAAAGAGTATGTTGTCGCTCTCAGGCTCAGTCTATGCTATCCACAGTCTCCCAGGGTAGTGGGGTAGGGTGAGTGGAAGGGACCCACACTCTATAGATATAAGAAGACATTCTTCAACAATAAGTGAATTATTTGCCTTTGACCTTACCAAGCACACACAGGTATAAAATTTGTGTGACAAATGTTCAAGGCCCCTTCCTGCATCCGACAGAGTGGCTGTTCCCTCTGACTGCAGGGACCTCCCTGTCTTGGGGCATCTCCTGGCTAGCTGTGTGACCCTTGTCATCTGAGGTTTACACTGGACACATTGATGTGAGTCAGTGGAAGCTTTTGGGGCCTCTGTCATACTTACACGGTTTGTGAAAGATATTGAAATGTTAAATAATTTTGATCTATAAACTTTATGCTGAAATTGAGTGTTAATTTTTTAAAGCCAACAGGTATCCATGGAATGAGTAGGTAAACTTTTATTTTGGTGGCAGGAAGTAGAAACAGGCTCAAGCCTAGGATACTTAGCATGCCGGGCCTGCGAAAGGAAGGGTGAGCAGTGTAAGGATACATGGTATTTGCAGTAGGTCTAAAGGGCAGTAGAATATGAAATTCATGATTTTACTGTAGGTTGGCGCTATCTATTATATGGACTATATATTCCATTGATTTAAGACTTCTGTTGATTTAGCCCCCAAGCTGGGTTATGTGTATTGATATAGAAAATATTTTATTAATAATTTCAGAATGCATACTCATTGATTCCTGTTCTTTAATATTCATTTATTTTCTCCAATGTAAGAAATTATTTTTTAAAAAACTCTAAAGATTCAAATTTAGGAATAAAGACATTTGAAAAGACATTTAAGATATTATTTTCCCTTACTGTGCAGGATGAATGAATCTTCCCAAATTTACTTTACACGCTTAATGTTTTTGAATGCATAAAATTTCATCTTGGGTTACCTGTTAGGACATTATTTCTGGATAAGAGATTTAAAATTGGATGTTACAGGTCACAGATCTGTATTTATATATCAATTTCATGCTTCAGAAAAATGGCTTCTAAGATGCTTAATTACCAAATTATGTTATGTAAAAAATATAAATGTGATTGCTAGTGTTATTTCAGTGCTAGGAGAAAAGGAATTGGCTGGTCTAGAAAAGAGATATAAAAAGCAAAATCAGCACTGATTGTTTAGAAGGAATCCATTTGCCTACTTCAAACCATACTGATAGTTTAGCCAGAAAATGAACCTTCTAAAGTATGAGTCACACAACAGCCATGTGAAGAGTTGGTTTCTCTAATTCAAACCCTTTAAATAAGTGATTCATAAAATAATTGCTAGAGGAAGGAGGCTACAGTGGGCATTGGTGACACCTCTGTGGCTGGGATGCTGCAGAACATCTTTTGTGGATGTAAGTTACAGAGTTAAAATATGTCTACTAAAGAACAAAGGGACCACAGAGAAGAAGGAACCTGGCTTAGAATGGGGAAACAACAGAAAACTAAAATAAAATTGCCTCCTAATTTCAGTTAGTGTTGAAAAATGCTGGCTATGGCTGGTTGCACCAAATGTATAATAACAGAACTTGCTTTTCCTGATGAAGAGTGTCTTATGCTTCCGAGAACTGTGTTGGACAATTCACAGGCATGTTAAAATACACCCGAATGCATCCTCAGTCTTAAATTTGGTCATATTTTTGCTGGCATGATGCTCGATGCTTCTGCGACCAGAATCTATCAGAAAAATAAAAGAAGATTAATGAGTGCCATAAGAGAAACAAAAGGTCACACATATGCATCTCAAAATCAACAGCATAAAATGGCAAGCATCCCCACTGGCCAGGAAGTTCCTCTAGGTTTTGTCTCAAGCTCTAGGGGAAGGCAATAAAGCAGTCCTCTCTGTGGTCATTTTGGGAGATTGGGTGAGAGCCATGGAATCAGAAACTCATGGAACAGAGGGAAGAAGGCTCAAAAATGAGAAAAGAAAAAAGAGCTGAAATAATCTGAGGAGTGTGCTTTGGGGATATGTGTGTGTTTGAAAATAGTGCCGAAGGCAAGTTTGAAAATCCTTCAGAGGGTGACAGCTACTGAGCACAAGCTGTTATCAGAAAGAGTGCTTCCCCCTAGTGGGAGATCTCTGTAATTACATTGGCCTTCCCCTCCAGGGCTCAGTGCTCTTTTTTTTTTTTTAAATGTATTTTAATTGTTGTTCAAGTACAGTTTTCTGTCTTTTACTCCCATCCCAGCGCACTCCCCCAGCCCTCCCCACACCCCTCCCATTTTCACCACCACCCCTAGTTTTTGTCCATGTGTCCTTTACTTGTTCGGTGTTGTGTTTATTCCTCTGTCTCCTTTCTACAAGGGAGATGGGTTTACCTAGTGAACTGCATTGCATAGCGTTTCCCCCAAATTCATGTCCACTCAGAACCACAGCATGTGACCTTATTGGAAATAGAGTGGATTTTCAGGTGTAATTGAGCTAAAATGAGGTCACGCTGAATTAGAGGGGGCTTTTGGTTCATTTCTTATAAAATTCTTACATTTACAAAGATGACGAGAGCACAGTTTCCAGCAATTGTTTTAAATTGCATTTATTCATAAGTTAAGATTTTATTTTTCCAACAAATTTATTGTGTGTAATGGACATACCAAAAGCTGGACATGTTTAATGTATACAAATTTGATGAGTTTAGTGACAAAAAACAAAAACTAAGCAGACAACTAGAACAGGAACCACATCACAGAAATGGAGATCACATGGAGGGCTATCAGTGGGGAGGGGGAGGGGAGAATGGGGGAAAAGGTACAGGGAATAAGAAGCATAATTGGTAGGTACAAAATAGACGGGGATGTTAAGAATAGTATGGGATATGGAGAAGCCAAAGAACTTATATACACAACCCATGAACATGAACTAAGGGGAGGAATGCTAGAAGTTGGGGGTGGTGCAGGGTGAAAGGGGGATAAGAGGAGGAAAAAACTGGGACAACTGTAATAGCATAATCAATAAAAATATACCTTTAAAAAATAAATATACACCTTGAAATCATTGCCAAAATCAAAGCCCCGAACATATCCATTACTTTCAGTTTTTTCTTGCCATCATTATTTTGTTTATAATAAGAACACTTAATATAAGATCCACTCTCCTAGCAAAATTTTAAGTATACAATAAAGTGTTGTAAATTGCAGGCAATATGCTATACAGTAGATCTCTGGGTCTTAATTCGTGTTACTGGAATTTTGTGCCCTTTGATTAATAATAGTCCCCTTTTTGCCCCTCCCCTCAGCCTTGAGCAATTACTACTCTATTCTCTGCTTCTATGATTTTGACTATTCTAGATTCCTTGTATAAGTGGTATCATGTAGTGTCATGTCCTGCTACATCTGACTTATTTTACTTAGCATAATGTATTCCAAGTTCACTTACGTTGTCCCAAATTGCAGAGTTTCCATCTTTTTTTGAGGCTGAATGATATTTCATCATCTGTAGAAAACACATGTTCTTTATTTATCCACTATGATCATTACGTTGCTGCTGTGTCTTGGCTATTGAGACTCACGCTGAAATGCGCACGGGGTGTGGGTCATCTCTTTGAGATCCTTGTTTCAATTCCTTTGGATACACAGCCAAAAGTAGAAGTGCTGGGTCATTTGGTAGTTATGTTTTTAATTTTTGAAGAAATCTGCATATAGTTTTCTATGCACCAATCAGCACATAAGGATTTCGTTTTCTCACCTTCCTTGTCAATACTTTATTTAAAAATAGCCATCCTAACAGGTGCGAGGTACTAATCGTTATGATTTTGATTTGCTTTGTTCTGATGGTTAGCGACGTTGAGCACCTTTTTATACACCTGTTGGCCATTTGTATGTCTTGTTTGAAAAAAAGTCTATTCAGTTCCTTTGACTGAAATGAAAATTTCAATTTTTTATTGAAATGTTTTGATATTGATTTATTTAATATATATTTTGGATATTGACACTTTACCAGATATGTGATTTACAAATATTTTTTCTGATTCTGTAAGTTGCATTTTCATTTGGTTGATTGTTTCCTTTACTGTGCTTTTCAGTTTGATGTAATCACTTTTACCTATCTTTGCTCTTATTGCCTGGGCTTTTTGGATTATATTCAAGAAATTATTGCCAAGGTCAATGTCAAGAGCTTTTCCCCTATGTTTTCTTCTAGAAATTATATAGTTTCAGTTCTCATTTAAAGTCAGGGATTCCTTATAAGCCAAGGAATGCCACAGATTGCCAGCCACCACTGGAAGCTGGGAGGGAGGCACGGGACCAATTTTTTCTTAGGGCCTCCACAGTGAACTAACCCTGCCAACACCTTGAAGTGAAGGTGCCTTTTTAAAAAAAAATATTTCTTTTTTTTTTTTTAAGATTTTATTTATTTATCTTTAGAGGGGAAGGGAAAGAGAGAAGGAGAGAAATATCCATGTATGGTTGCCTCTCGTGCGTCCCCCGCTGGGAACTGGCCTGCAACCCAAGCATGTGCCCTGACTGGGAATTGAACCGCAATTGTTTGCTTCGCAGGCCTGCACTCAATCCACTGAGCTACACCAGCCAGGGCTGAAGGTGCCTTTTTTATGGCAACCCTAGGAAAGGAATGCACCTAATTCACACAAAGAACAGAAAATTAAAGTGAGATTTAAAAGTCTTTTATAATAATGTTAGATATTTCATATAAAGATTATTGTCTAATGAGGTATGATAAGAAGCAAGGGTGAAAAGAAATATGTTTTTAATTTTTACGACCATCACATTCAAATTAAGATTCCCTAATGTTTTTATGAATATAGTTTCACAAGGAGGATCTGGCTCCAATAGAGCGTCTTATCGCAAGCCTTTGTGGGAATCCCAAAAATACGGAGAGAGAGATGGTAGCAGCCACACCTCAAAGACCCAGCAGGTAAGCCTGTAGAACTTATCAAAATAAATCCAATGCTCATGTATCTCTTTTACATGAGGATTAAGGCTTTATGCTCAGAATATTTTGATTATCTGATTCTAATGGTAATAAAAATGGCAAAGAAAAAGAAGAGCTAAGTAGAGCTTTGATCTAAGAACAGTACATATGATAACGGTATTTGGATTTCCTTTGTACTCCTCAACACTGGGATGGAAACACTGAAAATCTTAACACAGTGTAATTCTTCTTAGCTTCACTTCTATTCAGAGGAGAAAATAACTAACAACACATTGCTGGTTAATGGAAGTGATATAATATAAGCAACTTATTCATCAAGTTCATGTCCTGACACTTTCCTGGCATATTTTTCTACTGGGATGCATGGGAAACATCAGCATTTTTGTTTGTTTGTTCTCTGCTTTGTGACTGAGAATGGATGTTTGGTCTTAACAATGGTACTTAAGGACCCTGGGTCTGACAAGCCGGTGCTGAACGCTGAAAAGCTGCAGAAGCCTTGGAAAAGGTTCAGTCTTCGAGGGAAGAATGTACTCTCTGGGTACCAGGGCAAAAACAAACTCAAGGTGGTTTTCAGGCATAGACTAGGTCTGTTTACCATGCTGATTTTGGAAGCAGAAATAAAGTATTTAATTAGGCTGGTTTTCTGGGCATCAATTTCACAGGGATGATAAATATGCTTCTGAAGCCTGCCATACCTCATCAGGAGCCAAGTCAGAGAGAGTTACTCAGCCCTGTTCATCCAGTCCTTGCACTCAGCTTGCTCGTTCTGACAAAGCTAACAGCTGTCTGTTGCCCAGTCTCTAAACCAAACCTCAGACTGCAATTTATATCCATTTGTTAAATGTCATTGCCTTATGCAAGATAAGTGACCTGGCCCTTCAAGATGAGCCAGTTCAGTACCAACAGACCCGTTCGGACAGGTACAGGCCTGCACAGCGCAGCTGTGTATGTTTACCTTCAGGAATACTGAGGGGCGGTTACTCCTTCTTCCTCATTCCATCGTTAAGTTTCTAGGTTCCACATTTTGACCAGAGAAGGTCAATATTTTTAGTCTCAGATATCTACGTGTCTTCCTGCCGTGCTCCCTTTCTGCCTCGTCACGTACAAGAGGACATCTCTACTCCTGATTTGATGGGGTTGGCGAGGACTGCAGAACTTAGAGATTCTAGCAGCACCTCTTCTGGACTTTGGTCCTTTACAGAAGATGTAGAAGAGTCCCGATTGCCTGAGGAACCGAAGACCAGGGTGTTGGACACACACATGCCTCTGGCTTGGGTCAGATGTTGTTTCTGGTGACTGAAGAGAGAGCAGGAAGGGGCCACATAGAGGGGCTTCCTTTTTCAATGAACAAATCACATTTTAATCAAGGATGGCACAGAAAAGGGTATTTATAAAAATGACTGCTTGTCAACCATTTCTGTCACTTTCTAGTTCAGCTTTGAATTGGGCTGCATGCTAATATTGACCTAATTGGAGTGTTTCCTCTGGACCAAACACTTGACTTGCTGGTCACTGTCAAGCTGTTGCTGGCACTGGGTGTAGTTATAGGCTTGAAATGGAATGCGTTCAAACTTCAAAATTCTGCCTTTTCCCCCCAGAATATTAGCTGGAACACAGATGAATCAATTAATTTTAATAGCTAAAAGGATACCTGTCTCACATAATTTAGTGGTTCCACAAACATAGACTTATGCTTCCAAATTCCCCAGCCTACATTAATTGAGTCAATAAATCAATGAATGAGTGAATCAATGAGTCAATGGATGAAGAAGTTAAGAAGATTTTAAGGATATGTTGATTCCAAAAGGATTTCAGGACGCATTAGAAGAAATATTGTAAAAGACATAAAAATAGACCTTTGGAAGTTTTATGCCCTTAAAATGAGATGAGATCAGAACATTTCATGAATATTTACCACATGAAATCGTTAAGAGGAGGACAAGTATAGTATGAAAAAATTTAGTCTAATTAATTGCTGAACGAGTTACTCTACAAGAATATCTTTGTGATTGCAAGCCAGGGAAATATTTTTAAAAGGCACAAAACCACTAATTTTGGTTGAGATTTTATCTTCTCTATATAATGGAAATAAAAACATTGCAACTAGCAATGTTTTGGAAAATCAGGTCCCTAGTTACAACCCTCTATTATATTGACTGGAGTATATGCATGTTTTCCAAGTGGAAGGAAGGAACTCTTAGAATGTCTCCCAGCTCACAATTAATTTCCACATGCATTCCATTGATTAGTAGTTTATTTGGGGTAACAGACTACTTTCAAATCCCATAATAGTTCATCTCTAGAGAGGTTATGATGGTGACATTCAGCAACCATTGGCACCTTAGCGTGAAGTAATGCACCCAGATAACCAACCATCTGAAGACAGGAGCCCACATGAAAGGAAAGGCACATTGTGCTTTCACAGACCATTGAGTTACCACATGGCCTTGCCTTTTGCCCGTGTGGCAGACCCTTCCAGGGAGATGGGTCTCTTTGGTAGGCGATTAGCTCTGTATCACCACAGAGCAGATGCAGTTTCTTACAGGAGCTCACACTTTATGTGGACACACACATCACGATTCTCTTCAAAGGGTTCTGAACCTAATGGGCTCATAATGTTCTCACACTCTCCCTTCCCACCCCCACTTCCATTTCAGTAGCTGGTTTGTTCTTTGAAGGGGTCCTGGCCAGGTTCACTATCTTAGTCCTTCACCAAAGTAACCACTCAAAGAGATATTTGTTCTTGTCAGATAAACAGATGTGAACTCAAGCCAGTAACAAGGCTGGGACTGAGTTAACCTGATGTAACCCTGGACCTTGCAGTTACTGTGTTTACTTTGATGCTGCTGTGGGCAGAAGAAAATGTCGAGCTTCTGTAAACACCATAAGGAGGCATAGACACTGTGCAAAACTGCTGACTCACTCACTAAGTCACCACCGAGGATCCAGTAGGGATTTTTAACATGTATAATATTAATGAGCTGATCTATAAGTTGCTGCTTTGTAAGATGTAGCTTTTATTACTATGCTTATTCATTAATCCTGTATATCATGATTAAACATGTAGCACATTGTTTAATGTTTCATATCACAGTTATTACGTAAGTCTAAAAGGTGTATGTTATATGTATGTGTGTGTGTGTCTGTGCCTCCCTGTAAGATAGACATACAGACACGTGTGTGGATGTAGACGTGTCTCCCTGGGCAAGAACAGGTGTGTTTAAGGTTTTGTTGGGCACAGTTTTCTGGTGGAAATTAGAAGTGTTCGGTGACTTTGAGTAGCCTCAAATCAGATTGTGTTGGCATTCTCGGGGTTCCCAGGACTATTAGCTCTGTTTTGGATGCTTAATGGAGTTTCAGGAGGAGCAAGGTCCACTTTTCACTAGCAGGCTTCTGATGTGACATTGAGGAAGACAAAGTCAGGCTCACCCAGAATCTCAGGACAGTGCATTAGTGGTCTCTGGCTTGTGGGAATAGGAAGAAAATGAAAACATGAACATTCGCAACTCAGTAAAAAAATAAATAAAACCAACTTCAGCCTGGCTGGAGTGCCTTAGTGGATTGAGCACTGGCCTGCGAACCAAAGGGTCACTGGTTCGATTCCCAGCTAGGACACATGCTAGGTTGCCAGTTGGGGGCATGTGAGAGGCAACCAATCTTTGCTTTTCTCTCACATCAATGTTTCTCTCCCTCTATTTCTTCCTCTCTCTAAAAATAAATACATAAAATCTTTTTAAAAACCTTCAAAATGGGCCTTGGAGCCTATTGGCAGGATTTGTGATGAGACTCTTCAAAACGTTTGGGTACCTGGCCTGTGTTCTTCCGTGGTTCAGGGCTGAGCAATGCCTTTGCAGGGAACTCTGTTGGCCTAATCAGGCTGAGGGAGATGGGTGTGCGCTGTGATTACACTGAGCGAACTGTACTGTGCTCGTAATCCATTCTTGTATTGATTGCACAAGTCCAGGATCGATGCAGTGTGCCGATTCAAAGGAGCTGATCGTTGGCTCACGTCCGACCAGTCTTTGTGCATTTGAAAAAAATGTCTACACTTGTGGAAAATGGTTGGGCCCCAGAAAGCCTGACATGGACCTTGTCCACATGGTCAGTAAGCTTCACAGACGTGCACGCCAGTGAAGATGTGGACGTCTGCACATCCGTTGGTCCTAGAAGCTAGTATGTCCAAATGCCTCTTTCATGTGTGCTGATTCCATGTGTACTTCCTGTATACTTTTACACATGTAAATTCTATTTAATTTGCCCTGTGTAATTTGTTTGGGGTATGGGTCTGGTCATTCCATCAATCTAAGTCCAATATTGTTATTATTTGTATGGTGGGTGGCCACGTGATAACATTATAAATAAGGTTTACGTAAGAAAGAACAAAATCCCACATTTCCCCTCTCTACAATCCTTCTCTAATTTTGATTCCTTCCTAAATAATATCCCGTCTCATATGATAGATATCAGGGGATGTAATATCTGGAGAAATGTTAAAAATCCACTCATCGCTGGGGCCTTTTATTTTTGCGGAGCTCTTTCATCCATTTCTCCACTTTTCTTTTTGAGAACTTTTGACATCTGGATATTCTTGGAATAACTGGTCTCCGGAGGTGCCCACTGAGACTGGACCACCCCACTTGTTCTCCAGCTGCACAGGGGACTCTACCAGCCCTGTTTCCCCAGAATCTCTCAGATTAGACCTAGAGGGTTTTTCTCACCCTTTCTGATAAATCTGGAGCTAAAGAGAATATCGTCGTAAGGATCATAGTCTTTAAATATCCACATGATCGAACCATTAAGTTCTGTCAGTTCGTCAACATAAATTTAGAGCCCTTAGATGTGCATTTTTAAAATGTCTCTTGAAATTGCAATATCATATTGCAACCCCCTTGGATTGTGGATGGGCATGAGGGGAGCCTTTCTGAAAGGTGATTGTGAAGGAAGAAATAGGAAAGAAAACACACCATGATGCCTCAATCCCAAGCACATCTTCACGCACATCATTTTAAAAACAGAATACGTTTGGACCTGCATCTGGAAGTTGAAAGATGGTGCTTTTCAAACTCCCAGTGCCTGCCTTTCTCTTCCTTCGACCTACGTTTGAAAAGCACTGGTCTAAGATAGTGGTTATCAGTCTTAGCTACTTAAAAATATACCAATAGTTGGGCTCCATACCAGGCCAACCAGTTTTTCAGATCTCTCTAGATTATTCTAATGTACAATACCTATGATCATGAATCCTTGCTCTAGACCGGGGTGTCAAACTCATTTTCATTGGGGGCCACATCAGCCTCACGATTTCCTTCAAAGGGCTGAATGTAGAGCTCCTTGTCCCTAGTTAAGAATTTTGTAACTTAACTACAGGTATAAGTTATATGTATACAACCCTAAAATTACATTCAGCCCTTTGAAGGCAACTGTGAGGCCAATGTGGCCCCCGGTGAAAATGAGCTTGACACCCCTGCTCTAGGACCTAGTTTGGGGAACTCATCTTTTATTTTGGACGGTAACTGGTAAGAATTCATTTCAGGTTCCTGAATTTTGTAAAGAAGAAAAAAAAAACCTAAAAAACTTGAGACTTTTATCTGATTGTTACTGAACCCAGCCAGTCTGGTGGGGGTTGTTTTACCTCTCACTGTCCACCAGGCAGATCTCCAAAGACAGAGTTTGGTAGAAAAGAAGCTCCTTAAAAACAAAAAGAATATACTCTGTCCTGTTCTCTTCCTTGGATATGATATATCAGTGGGTGTAAGATAAAAGCATGTATTTGATTCTATAGACACATAATTTTCAAAATGCTAGAATTGAAAGAGGAAGGAAGGAGAGAAGGAGGTGGGAGAGAAGAGAAAGAGAGAAGCCATAGAGTTTTTCAAAGGTTTAATGTGCCCAAAGCTTTGTGATTCTCTCAATGGGCATGACTGGACCCCCCTTTTCCAAACTTGTCTGTGTAGCCCTTTTATCCTGGCATTTCCCTTGATTTCTCACTGCAATCGTGTTTTTCAACATTCTGAAGAAGTACTGTGTTTTTGGATTTTTTCCTTAATGCTAGACTGTATTGAGAATTACTTTAAGTTAGCGTTTTGTCAATGTGCGTATTTCTGCAAAATTTTACAGTTTTGTGAAGTGCAAATGCTCTCATTGTGTAACTGTTATAGAAATAGAGAATGAGCTGCTTCCGGGGTCTACCTGGTCCTGACGAGGTTGTGGGTTGCTTCTTGTTGTTTAAAAAAAAATCAGTATGAGACAGTGCTCTAAAATCAGTCGATATTTTAAGTGATATTATAAACAGGAGAAGCTTCCAAATCTGGAATGCTTTTTCAACTTTTTCTCTATAACTATTCATTTTTGTTTCGCATCAGCATACTAACTATAATCCAAAAACCTTGAGAATGTTGTATTCTTAACTTCTACCTGAAGGCTCAGCACATATATTGCCTAATGAGGATTGTTTTATGAAGACAAGTTTTTGTTTTACAAGTGCCAAGACATTGTAGTAACACCTGTTCAGTATAAATAAAATTGACCAAGTAAATAGCTAGGAGTTTTTCATAATGCCTTATCTATCCATTAGCAGAAAATGTGAAGCAAACTTGGAATCAATCATGTTGGACCGGTTTACTTTAATGAGGAAGACAATTCTGACTTTCTTCCCACAAATTCTGGTGCAAACTATTTTGGGCACCGAGACAATTATGTTTGCCAAGTTGTTAATGAGAAAACTGTCCTAGCTCAAGACTTAGTGCAGGAGGAGGGAGCCTACTGAAGGTCTGGACATAGCTGTAATGCAGATCTCAGCTCCTGGAATCTTAACTAAATGTGAAAGGGCAAGCAGTTCCTCAGGAACTGCTCAGATGTGGTTTTAACACGCCTTCCCTTTTCCCTTATTAGATAGCTCAGAGGCTCATACACGTATACCAACTACTATTTAGAAAAGAAAGCACTTGGCTCTGGCTGGGGCAGCTCAGTTGTTTGGAACATGGTCCTGTAACTGAGAGGTCGTGAGTTCAATTTCCAGTCAGGGAACATGCCCAGGTTGTGGTTGAGCCCCTGTCTGGGTACACGTGGGAGACAACCAGCTGATGTTTCTCTCTCACATTGATGTTCGTCTTTCTCCCTTCCTCTGTCTCTCTAAAAGCAATGAAGCAAAAAAAAAAAAAAAAAATGAAGGAAGGAAGCAAGGAAGGAAGGAAGGAAGGAAGGAAGGAAGGAAGGACAAAAAAGAAAGAAAGAAAGAAAGAAAGAAAAAGAGAAAGAAGGGAAGGAAGGAAGGAAGACAGAAGACACTTGTAGACACTATATTTCCAAATGATATTTCTGACAATGTTTCACATTTAAATGCAATTTTGAATATTTAAAGAAGAAAATCCCTGTATTAGAAGGCAGCTATTATGGGTTGAATTTTATCTACCTCCAAATGATACATCCCCAGTAGCCCTGGATGTTACCTTATTTGGAGACAAGATCTTTACAGAGGTAATCAAATTCATTAGTTTGGGTCCTAATCTAATGTGACTGGCATCCTTAGGAAAAGGGGAAATTTGGACACAGACGCAAACATGCACGTAGGAAACATGCTGTGGAGACACAGAGGGAGAAGAGGGCCATTTGATGGGAGTGATGCTTCTATAAGCCAAGGAGCACCAAGCAGCACCAGTAAACATCCATAACTGGGAGAAACAAGCTAGGATTTTCCCGTAGAGCCCTCAGAGAGAGCAGGGCCCTGCAGACAGACACCAGACTCATAGCCACCAGCACTGTGAGGTGATACATCTCTGTTGTGCTACGCCCCCCTGCCCAGTTTTGGCTACTGATATAGCAGCCCTAGACAATGAATACAGCAGCCCTGGGGTTGAAAGCACAGGCTTTAGGATGTTGAATTTCTCAAATGCTACTGAGGAAGCTTCCAAAGGACAAGTTCCAAAAATATTTATAGAATGGCAGCTTCCTTCGAGTGAGGGTTTCCAGCCATTCTGTGTAACTCAAAGGAAAGGACTGACACTTTCACAAAATTTCATACACGTTCATATCGTGTGTGTACACTGTTCTCTACTTTTCAGTAGAGCACCAACCCCAGTAGGGATTTCTACCCAGTAGAAAAGATGAGGGGGAAACTGAGGTAGAAAGCACTTGGTAATACCTTGTAGGAAACATAAATTTATTGCAAAGTGAAAATATTAAATTTTTAACAATTTAAAATCTCCAATCACAGATTTTAGTGCATTTTTAATTCACAAAACCAGGAGATTGACTTTTTTTTTCATAACTGAAAAACAGACGCAGACAACAGCGAGGTGAGGGCCAGATGGAAGAGGGGGCAGGGGCTGGGTGGAGGTGGGTGAAGGGGGAGCGGAAGGGGGGCATCTGTAATAGTGTCAACAGTGAAAATAAAGTTAAAGATAATCAAAATGAAGATGCCAAGGACGGAAGCAGCAAGAAAAAACTGTTAAGCAAGACAAAGCATGACACTTTTTCCTAATTACATTCACAATACAGATATAAGATTTGAGATCTAATATTATTCATATAACATACCATCATTTTTATAAAGTTTATACAAACAAAATCCGTATTTCTATAGACTAAGAACAACCGCTTTTCTTGCTGCTTATGTTAAATGTTTATAAAAACTGACCCACAATTAAAATGCCAACAAATTTTTAAAAATCAGATATTTGATAGGCCATAATTTCTGGCTACTATATAATAAACTAGAAACTGCCATATGAAATAAATATAAGATAAACCCAACCTTATAAAATATTTGTCATTTTAACACTTTATTTGAAAACAATCTTAAACTTATAGAAAAATTATAAGAATAAGAATATAGAAAATATTTACATACAATTTTACCCAGATTCATCTATTCTTAAAATCTTTCCCATTTGCTTTATTATTTACCATTTTCATTTGCTCTGTGTGTATGTGCATGTACATACTGTTTCTTTCTGGACCATTTGAGAGTAAGTTACTATGTCAAGTCTCTTTTCTTCTAAATAATCATTAAATACCTAAGTGAGTATTTCCTAAGAATAAGACTGTTCTCTGACATACTCAGAGTATGTTTATCAATTTCAGGAAATGTAATATCAACACAGCGTTTTTATCTAATTTCTACTTCTATTTCAATTTTGTCAAATAACCTCATATTATCCTCCATAACATGTTTTTTCCCTCAAGTACAGGATCCATTCTTGAATCTGATGCTGCTTTTGCTTGTGGCATTTCTTTAGTCTTCTTTAAGCTTTCTCCAGTCTGTCTTGTATGACATTTTTCTACTTTTGAAGAATAGAGTCTCTCTTTCCACTTTGTTTTTAATGTAACACTCTCTCTGTTTTTTTCTGATGTTTTCTCATGGTTACATTCAGATTTCACATTCCAGGACAGGCTACTATTTAGAGATATTAGCACTATGTCACATGCACATGTACATTAGGTCTACTTGACCCTCATTATTGAAGTTAATTTTGATCGCCTGATTAAGGTCTATGATTTCTGCACTGTTTACTCTTGTCTTTTGTCATTTAAGATAAAAAGCAATCTGTGGGGACACACTTTAAAACAATGTATGAAGCTTACTTCTCATCATAATTTTCTTTCTCATTTAGCACAAATTGATGAGTCTTTTTATATCCAACGTTTACTGTGTTGGTTACAAAATGATGATTTTTTTTTCAAATTCCAATATTCCCTTTACATTCACCAGCCAGTACTTGTCAATCTACTACAAGCAAGACTTTCCCCTTTTCCCTAGTCATTTATTTACCTGCCTATTATCATAATGAATTCAAGGATTCTTATTTTTGAAAAATCATTAATTAATGATCATACCTTAATTGGATTGGATGCTTAATTATTCCCGATTTGGCCAGTAGGAACTCCTTTAAACTGGATCTTGTTTCCTTGGAATATGCTGCAATCTTTTTTTTCTTCACTTCATCACTTTCTGGCACAACAAACATGTCCCAGGCTCCGTTTGTGCCTCTCTGGGATCAGCCATTTCTCCAGAAATCTCTGGTTCCCTTCATTAGAGACCCATACCTTTATACTGGGTGTATTCACTCCTACTGGAGTGTGTTTGCTTCTTAGACCTTTCTACACACAATGCTTTTGAAAGTGTAGAGACAAAGAAAATACTTCCATATGAATCTTTGGTCAAAAATAACCCCAAATTCCATTTATGTGAAATTCCAGACAAAGCCAAAACAAACCAAAAACCATATCCAAAGAAAATATCATGTAAAACTTCTTAAACACAAAGTATTATTGGAAATCAAATTTCTAGGCTTACATAATTTTATTAATAATAAAATAATAAAGGTAAATAAACTAGCCATTGGCATTAAACATACTAAACAATCACAAAGAAGATCAAAGGAAAAACAAAAACACATTTGATGACTTAGAAAATAAAACAAAACAAAAATTATAACTGGTTGAATTGTACCCAAGCAATAAGTTGTAGAATGTGTGTGGGGGGGCTCCGCCCAAAGAGCTCCCCTGGCCTCCACAGATGGAAATAATGCTACCAAGACATGATCTGCTTGGAGAGGAAAGGTGGTTGATCTCTCAAAGGAGAAGGACCAAAAGCCTCTTCCTCAATGGGTTTTTATTGGGTTCGTTTTGCACAGAAAAACAGGTGAAGCTCATTAATCATTGTCAGGCAGTAAGGGTCAAACAATAGATAACAAAGAACTCTGAGGGCCTATTTCGAGTCAGGGTCAGACAGCTAAAGAGTTACAAAACTTTGAGGAACAAACCCACTTCTTGCTTGGACCCTTATTTAATTGAGAGCATTCTAAACAAAGTAGGTTTCACAGGATTTTATATATTCTTTCTTATGCCTGATTGCCCTAGGGAACCCGCCCTTTCCAGCACAGGGCGGAACCCACTACCAGCATTGTCTCAGGCTTAAGGCAATGTCTCAGGCTTAAGTCAGGCAGGGGTAGTAAGGCAGCCAAGATATTTGGAGACTTCTTGCAGACAGAATGAGGACTCAGGCTTTGTCAGAATAGCCGGGGAGCAAGGGTCCATCACCCCCTCTTTGCTGCAGCTCCCCGAGTCCTTCCTTGAGGGCCTCCCAAGTGATCATGTCTGGCTTAGGTTGCTCCCCCTCTGAGGGGTCCTACCCATCATTGACTAACCGTCCAAACACTGGGGGCCACAGATGGATGAAGTAAAAGGAGCAGAAGCAACGCTCCTGCCAGGGAGATAAGCTTTGTTTTCTTGGTGGCTCACAATCTGGAAGTGGCTCACTCAGCCTTAGCCATGGGGGGGGGGGGGTAGTCACAGCTCCTGAAACCAGGCAGAGTGGTTCCCAACAGTAGAAAATATGACATGTCTGTAATTTTAAGCACATATGTGTAGATAAATTTTTCTTTGGGGATCTGAAGATTCTGTTAATACTCGTCATTTCAGATGAGTATTTCAGAAAATACTCACCTGAGTATTTCAGAAAAACATGAAAATAAAAAACTGTGACTGTTCAAGCCTTTTAAAAAATGGGTTCTACCACAATCAGCATATGCATTTTTACATTATTGCAACCAAAGATACAAACAGCACTTACAAATTTCCTATAGGAATCTTTGTATAAATTCTTGATAATTGACTCTTGGTAAGTTGGTGCTAAAAGAATTGAGAGAGACCTGTGCCCATTAAACTTACCTTCAACATGGAAATTGCTGCTAAGACAAATTATTTCTGATCCAAGAGTGGTCAAATGGGGTCCAGGCGCCCTTTCTCGAAGAGGATGCTTGATTGTAAGCAACCTCTGCTGCCATCTCCTTCCTGAGGAGCTGGGTGCCCTCTCTCCTCAGATGCTGGTTTTGTGGAGCCTTATCTGATTTGGGGGAATGTGCTTAAGAAAACAAATACAGAATCATGTAAGCAAAATTTTGGATGTGAACGATTGCTTATTTAGAATCGAAACAAAATTAGGACAACTTACTGGAGTCGTAGCAACTCAAGGCTCTTCTGATATTCAGACAATTTTCCATTTCTGCTGACATATTTCATAATTCTCCCTTGGCTTCTCTCTCAGCACCTAGAATGCTGAGCACTTGCCAACCATTTTCAATACTTGAGGAAGCCCATGTCAGGTCACGGGGCTGAAGGTTGCACCCCATTATCTTTGTGGTATGTCTTCCACTGGCTCACACATGTGAGAAAATGCTACCACATGCCTGGCATTATTGTAGGTGTGAGAATATAGCTTTGGATAAAGGCCCTGTTTCCATAGTGTTTATAGTTTAGGGGTAGGATGGGATGGAAAAGTCGATAAGTCAGATATAAATAAAAATATACCAGGTAGTCATAAGGGCTATGGGAAAAAAGAGTAGGTAAATGCAGAGAGTGCTACGGATAGTTATTAAACCCTTCATTTTAAAGATCATACTGAAGTTAAGATCTGAAGGAAATGCAGGAGCAAGTCAATTACACAGGTGGGGACATACTTTCCTGAGAGAAAACAGGAAGTAAATGGCTCTGGCACGGGAGGGTCCTTGCCATACCCGTATGATTGGAGTAGAGTGAATGAGAAAGGTGGGGGAGATAAAATCAGAGGTACAGGGGAAAAATCATATAAGACCTTATACAGTCATGGCTTTGATGCTAAGTGAAATGGAGGTCACCAAGGCTTTTAATCAGTTTTTTTATCCAACTCATGTTTTGAAAGAAGAGTAAGAATGCAATGGGCGGAGGGCAAGGGTGGATGAAGGGAGACCAGCTGAATAGCCTTCGGTGATTTGGCCCACTAAGGTAATGGTAGATGTAGTGAGGAGTGATTGTCCTTTCAGTGTATTTTGAAGGTAGAGTCAACATGATTTGCTGATGGATTGGGTCAAGGGAGAAATAGAGGAGTCAAGGATGAAGTAATGTCTTTCACCTTGAGCATGTAGAAGAAGGAAATTTTATTTCCTGAGAAGAGAAAGTCCTTGGGGGTTTGTCACAAAGACCATAAAAAGTGTAGTGGTGGCTGAGATGAGGAGTTCAGGTTTGAGCGTGTTGAGGACAGGTGCCCACAGGACATCCAGGGGCAGGTGTCGTTACTGTTAATGATATGGTGCCTGAGGTTGAAAGGAAGCATTTGGGCTGCTAATGCAAATTTGTGTTGGTGTGTACAGATGGCCTGTGCAGCTATGGGTTTATTAGATTACCTAGGACTGGATTTCTAATGCAAAGAGATCTGAGGACTGAGTCTGGGGCACTCAAAATTGTATAGTTTGAGAAGATGAAGAAAACCAGCAGAGCCTGGAGAGTACCCAGGAGAGTGGATGTCATAGAAATCGCGGAAGTGTTTCAAGAAGGAGGAAATTACTTTGTCAAATTCTGCAGATAGGCAGGGGGAGATTGGGTTAATCTAAATCTTATGTAACATCTTTGTAGAGACTACAGGGCTTGCAGAATAGAAATTTAACTGCTCTCTGGGTTCCTGGGTATACTGTGGGGTATACCTAAAAATCAAATCTGGTCTAGAAACCATAGTCTGCTGTTCACAATGTGGTAATGAAGCAGGAACAGGCAGAGCGGGGTTTCAGGACCTGAGAGGACTTGAGAGCATTGAGCTGTAGGCTGGAAGTCCGGGAGCTTGTGGGAGATGTGAGAACCCTGCACTGTTATTAGACCTAAGCCTTGCTTCTCTCCCTTGCAAGCAAAAGCAGGGGAAAATCTTGGTAGCTTTTCTCTCATTTTATCCTTTTCCCTCTTTTTCTTTTAACTGAGAAAGAGCCTGCATATTGGGGAAAGTCATCCTTTCTAAGTGGATTTTTAAAAAATGCA
The DNA here is from genome assembly GCA_004027735.1 of Carollia perspicillata. Lineage (NCBI taxonomy): Eukaryota > Metazoa > Chordata > Mammalia > Chiroptera > Phyllostomidae > Carollia > Carollia perspicillata. The sequence continues at coordinate 4,722 of PVKM010012724.1, read as the reverse complement.
CTTAGACACAAAACTTCTAGCAAAAGTGTGAGATCTTTCAAATTTTTTTAGGGTACACATATTATTGTTCTATAATGTAAAATGTATAATGGTGATTAAACAAATATTTGAAAGATTGCTACCTGTGTTTATTTTTAAATGGATTCCAACCAGTCAACTTAAATACAGTCAAGAAACTAAACTTTGTTTTAAATCAATATTTTTGTTTTTCATTGTAGTCTGACACTCAAAATAAAGTTTAATTTCTGAGTGACTTTTCTGGCAATTGACGGCACATTCTGAATTGGATAACCAGTCTGCTATGGCCAAATGCTGAGAACGTAGATGATGTTGGGTGTTAACGTCCTTTCCACCCCCTCCCCAAGGCTAAAATCTTAGGGAGAAAAGCTTCTCGGTTCCACTTTTAAACTGTGCTTGAGTCCCAACTCAGAGATTCAGCTGTCACGTCATTTCTTTGGCAAACACAATGCAAATTTATTTTAAAAGATTCTGACTCCAAACTTAGAGAATTTTACATTAAATCAAAATAAAATGTATGTATAACAATTTTGAGAAGTTTATAAACTCTCTATTAGAAGATTTCTTTTTAACGCTTCTAGAATAAAACTGCTAGAGTAATACAGTAACACTTATATCAGTAATAATCACTAATATACATTTTGGGGGGAATCTTAATATTCACATATTTTCATTACAGAAGTAAATGTACATTTGTCATGAAATGCAAAACTCTAGAGTTCACACGTGGCATATTTTAACCCATGAAGACTCAGACTTACATAAAAACTAAAATTACTAAATCTGATATGGTTGTCACTTTAAAATGTTTGTAAGCTAGCCTTTATACCAAAATTCTAAAGTTTACCACTTCTTGGATTGATTGCAGTATTGTGTGTGCATAGAGAAGATGAAATGATCTGGGGACAGTTATGTATTTTAAATCACACATGCTGGCAATCTCAGTCTGTGTTTTGTTCCAAAGTGAAAACTTAATAGAAGACATAGATGACATTTCAAAAAAAAGTGAATATGCCCATTTTCCTTTTTATTTCTATTCTCTGATAATAGTATGCAGAGGTTGTCTAAAATGCCATGGCTTTATTATTTTCTGATGTATTCCTGAGAGAAGAGATTTTTTAAAAAAACAAAGGGTATAATAGATGGGAATACAACAACTGATTTCCTACCTATATTCATCTAAAATATTACAATGTGAACCCCTACCACTCATATTTTGATTTTCAATATTATTTTCCATGAATGAAAACCAGGTCTTTAGATAGTTCAATTTCTTCTCCTGCCCAAATGCCTTTGAAAATATCTGATAAACTGGAAAAAGGATGAAGAAATGGACTTAAAGAGATTTCAGCTGACCAAGTAGTGATAATTGGACTTGTAAAAGAGCTTACAAGTTGAGCTAAATGCTCTTTGTCCCCTCTGATACTCCAAAGGGCAAGTGTTATAGAAGGTTCTAAACAACAGGCATGGACGGGTTTCTAATAGTGATTGCTAAAGTGTTATGTATTGTTCCATGAGCCCTACACTAAAATTTGTGCAACACCTAGGCTGACACGTAAAGAAGACATATAAAACTGTAAAATGTACATAAGTATCATTTAAAAATGCTGTCCTGATTGTTCATTTGACAATTTTATATGAAAAATATGACAAGAGTGTTGTGTAATAATGTATTTAAAATATGTTGACCACCCAGAAACCGAGCCATCTAAACCTAAGGTAAAAGAATCAGACTTGTAAAACTGGTAAGATATGAAGACTATTATTATCCATTGAACACAAAGGCTATTCTTCATCTACAAACTTTAACTATTTGAGCATCTAAATTGCTCTTCACTTATAAAAAATAGAAGTGTATAAACTTGGGATAGGCTAATTCAGAAGTAATGTTTGATTGAAACAACAATTTGAGATGAAGTATCTGCCCCCAGCCCCAAGCAGGGTTGCAGCTTTGACTTTGGCTACTTGGGCTGCTGAAACCTGACGCTCAGTGGGCAGGCTGGCCTGTCCTTCATGCCCCAAGCCCAAGGCAGTAAATTGAAGAATAATGAACAAAATAATTTACAACCGCCCTTGCAAATTTAGAAAAATAAAAATATATACAATTTAGGGTTAAATAGTCATGGATTTATTTAAATGAATCAGTATCTGTCATTGTTAGAATCTCTGGTAGCCTCAGTGCACAGAGATGAAACATTACCAATTAATAAGTGATCATAATTATCACTTAAAAATCCCAGAAAGTTATTATATCTCCTCATGTGTGTTAAGATTCATGAAGGTTAAGAATCTCACTCCTGGACCCAGCAAACTGACAGGATGAAATTATTTGACTTTATATATTAAGATGTGAACACAAAAAGGGAGAGAAGAAAATTATAAATTAATTTTGGTTGCCAGGGTCTGGACAAGGGGGAAATGATGTGATACTAGCCCAAGGTTATCAAGTTTCAGTTACACAAGATAAATAAACTATGGAGATCTAGTGGACAACACGATAAATATAGTTAACACCATGTTATTTTAGAGTTGAAATCTTAATGGAAAATGTTGATTATTGATTTCCAATTGATAGCTTTTAAAATGACCCTTTTCAACTCACACACACAAAATGGTGGCATATAGAAGTGATGGATGTCATTTAGCTTGAGTGTAGCGATGTTTTCACGATGTATACGTATATCAAAACATCAAAATGTACCCTTTAAATACATACAATATGTCAAAACGCCACCAAAGAGCCAAATAAACATTGCCCAATCAATGATCGATTTTACTTCTAAATGGTGATCTCCAAGCGATAAAAGCAAATGGCAGCTTCCTGTGACAACTCCAACTTCTTCCTCTTGTTAAATCCTATCTTATGGGTTCAGCAGCTTATTTACCATCACAGCAAATCGTTTTAAAAAAAGTAACTTGTCACCATTTTTTTTTTTTTTTGCTTTTCATTTACTTATTTGTTTGTTCATGTGTCCATTCATTCACACAGCAAATTCTTAGGGAGTGGCCGCTCTGTGCCAGCACAGAGCTGTTAAACTGGGGACACGACCAAACACGGCTCTCAAAAGTCCCTGCCCTCATAATGCATTCATTGTGCCATGTAGAGACAGAATAAACAGCAAACCTATTAAACTGTATTATTTGTTATATTAAAAGCGATAAGTGCTTTGCAGAAAACAGGGCAAGATAAGGCGGACTGGGAATATTGTGGGTCGGGTTACAAATTTTTATGGTGCGGCCATGCTAAATTTTATTACAAGGTGACATTTGGCAATGAACTTAAAGAGGAGGACAAGGTAGATACAATATATCTGACTGAAAGTGTTCTGATTTTTAAAGAACAGCGAGGATAAAAGGAGTGATATATCTTCATGAAACTAACTGTCACTTCCTAATCAATTAAAAAATTGTGAAACATTTCAGTAAATGTTTAAATTGTCCCTTATGGTCCAAAGCTCTCTAATATTCATAGCATACTCAGTAGACTTCTCTCTTCTGGATAGAAAATGGCAATAAACTGTAAAAATGTTTATAAGCAAATATCTTAGCCTTCTTACATTTTGATATAAAGCTGTGAACCTCATAACTTTGTAAAGCAAGATAGATAGCGAATACAAGAGGAAAATAAAGTACTTTTACTACCTGTTGACGAAAAGACAGAATGATGATACCCTCTTGTGCTGAAGCAGATCTCACCGAGACCCGGGTGACCGCTTCTGGAAAAGAGAACTTCACAGTGCTGAAACCAGTGGACTCATTGAACGGCTGCAAAGTTCTGTAGAGAAATCTCTGTGCGACATCTGTGCCAAGTTAGTGTTTAATCTTGCAGCTGGGGAATGGCCTGTTAAGCCCTCCTCATCAGAGGCAGTGGAGTGGCAATTGGAAGTCATCATCACAGTCATTCCTGCCCTGGGATGTGTCGTAAGAGGGATCTGGAAGCGACACACGCCCTGTGGCAGCAGAGTGCCTGTTGGGGACCAGAACTCCTGGACTGTCTGCCTCAGGAACTGGTGGATGCGGTCCAGTTTGCATTCTACGTGCAAAAACCAAACAAAGGAACAGAACCGTCCAACTACTAACAGAGCTGAAACCACATCAGACAAATGCTGAATATAGAAGCAGTTTGTCAAACAAAATGTTGTATGGTCTTTGGTTTAAGAAAGAAACAAGGACCTTAAAAGAACCTTTGGATTAAAGGTCTTGATATAGATGCATCTTGCCCATTACAAAATGATATTTGAAAATTAAATCAAGCCTCAAGTATTTCAACTAAACCAGTGTTCATGAATACTGAGAATAATTTGTTTCCTTAACCAGCTGTCTCCTGTTTTCTTTTTTCATTTGAGAGAGAGAGAGAGAGAGAAGGAATTGATCTAGTACTTAGTTATTGGGTGCTCAGAAAGTTAGTTAGGCCTGTTGTAACTAGGATTTAGCTACAGAGTTTCCCTTGAAAACTTGCCGGGCCATCTGTTTCTATGTTGGGAGTATCAGCACTTTGGAGTAAATGCTCTGTTATTATTTTCACTGGGAAAAAGCTCTCAGGTTTCATTTCAGTAATACAAGGCAAATGGATGCCTACTTTAATGGACGAAAAGGTACACTAGAATTTTTTTTTCTCATGACAAAGACCTATGCTTTGTTACACCTTGCACCAAAGGCTTCTGGGAAAGATGGTATGTGAGTTTTCATGAGTGAAGAAGCCTC
>PVKM010012723.1:0-31281 GCA_004027735.1 Carollia perspicillata | reverse complement strand
TAACATTTCATATAGTAAGGGCTTGGTGATGATGAACTCCTTGAATTTGATCTTATCTGAGAAGCACTGTATCTGCCCATCCATTCTGAATGAAAGCTTTGCTGGATAGAGCAGTCTTGGATGTAGGTCCTTGCTTTTCATGACTTGGAATACTTCTTTCCAGCCCCTTCTTGCCTGTAAGGTCTCTTTTGAGAAATCAGTTGACAGTCTGATGGGAACTACTTTGTAGGTAACTGTCTCCTTATCTCTTGCTGCTTCTAGAATTCTGTCCTTCATTTTAATCTTGGCTAATGTAACTATGATGTGCCTTGGTGTATTCCTCCTTGGGTCCACCTTCTTTGAGACTCTCTGAGCTTCCTGGACTTCCTGGAAGTTTATTTCCTTTGCCAGATTGGGGAAGTTCCCCTTTATTATTCATCCAAATAAGTTTTCCACTTGTTGCTCTTCCTCTTCCCCTTCTGGTACTCCTATAATTCGGATGTTGGAATGTTTAAAGATGTCCTGGAGGTTCCTAAGCTTTTCCTCATTTTTTTGAATTCTTGTTTCTTCATTCTTTTCTGCTTGGTTGTTTGTTTCTTCCTTCTGGTCCACTCCATTGATTTGAGTCCCAGTTTTCTTCCCATCACTACTGGTTCCCTGTGCATTTTCTTTTTTTTTTTTTAAGATTTTATTTATTTTTAGAGAGAGGGGAAGGGAGGAGGAAAGGAAAGAAACATCAATGTATGGGTGCCCCTCACATGTGCCCCCACTGGGGACCTGGCCTGCAACCCAGGCATGTGCCCTGACTGGGAATCGAACTGGTGACCCTTTGGTTCACACCCCGAGCTCAATCCACTGAGTTATACCAGCAGGGCCCCCTGTGCATTTTCCGTCATTTCACTTATGAACACCTTCATTTGTTCATCTAATTTGTGACCAAAATCAACCACTTCTGTGAGCATCCTGATTAGCAGTCCTTTGAACCGTGCATCTGATAGGTTGGCTATCTCTTGCTTGCTTAAAAGTATTGGCTCTGGGACTCTGAGCTTTTCTTCTGTTTGAGTCATTTTTGGTCAGGTGGCACCTGTTGAGTATGAGGGGCGGAGCCTTAGGTGTTTACCAGGGTGGGGCAGCCTATTCGCCAAGTTGTGAAGTAGTCTGTGGGGGCCAGTTCAGAGAGGGAACAATAGCACCTGTTCCGCGCTCTCTCTAATTTGCTGTGTCCCCTCTGCTGCCTCCCACAAACAAACTGGGCCCCCCTGGCGCTTGTTCCCAGGTGGGACAGCCTATGCAAACTCTGGGACCTTGTGGATCTCCCCGGCGACCTCTCCTGTGAGGCTGGGAGCCTCTCCCATCACCTTTTCAATCAGTGTTTTTAGGCTTTATTTCCTGTCGCTGGGGCCCTGGGCTGTGCGGTCCGTCTCACTGCCCACTCTTGCCTAGTTTATCTGCACGCGAATGTGTGTCCAAGTTTGGCCAACTGCCCTGCGTGCCTTGTGTGCTCTTCTCGTCTCCTCCCCGCATCTGGGGTCTGCAAGCTCCACGCCACCTATGTCACCTGGTGCTCCCAAGCCTGGCAGCCACCACGTTTTCCTGCTTCTTTCCCTCTCCGCTGCCTGCCAACTCTGCCCCTCTTACCTGTCTGGTTGAATGGTTGTTGAACTTCCGTAGTTCAATTGTCTGTGTTCTGGTTGTGTTATTGTTTATAAGTATTTGTTGTCCTTAATCTTGGTTGTGAGAGGAGGTAGAGTGTTTCCACCTATGCCTCCATCTTGGCCGGAAGAGACAGAGAAATTTTTATAAATAGCTAGAGCAGACATAAGGATAAGCATTATCTTCCTTAATTCTTTAAAATATGATATTTGAAACTGTTTGTGTTTTCTCAACTTTTAATCCAAACCCCAGTATAACCAAAATGTTCCCATAGTAATACACGAGACCTAAGACCTCAATCTCCACTTAAACCAGAGCAACATTCTTTTTTCTAGCTGTTTTATATTTGGGCTCTGTATAATATTTCATGTGGAAAAAATAGTGTTTGGATACAAAAAGAATAAACAGGTTTAAAAACATTATCTCTTCATCTGGCTTTCTTTCTGTGATTAGTGAAGTGCTAATTAGTCAAAGGCCCATCTGTTACTCATTTTGATTTTATTGTTACAGTATTGTATTATTGTAACTTTGGTCACTTAGTCATCTATAAAACAAAAATCAACCCATTTTCACTTGTAAGCATAAGTGTAAATTTCTAAACACACACACACACACACACACACACACACACACACACACACACACACCTGCTTTTGATTTAGTGCCTATGGGTTTGAATACCATGCTCACAGAATCTTACAAGTGACAGACAATCTAGGTTGCCCAATTCAATTTTAGTTGGTCAATGGTTCATAATGTTCATAGGATACCATTATTCCACACTAAGTTATATAAAATTATATAAGTGCTGATGACATCAGCTACCATCAAGCTGTGGGGAAGGGAAGTGTGATGATTTAAGAAAAAATGTGAAGACCAAAAAGATTTTCACGTGTGTTCAATACCAATAATAATTTAGCAGATTATTTTGGTAGAAATTTATAAGCTGACTCTAAAATATATATGAAAATATAAAGAATGTAAAACATGGAATTTTTTTGAAAAATATAAATCTGTATATCTTACACAGCAGGACTTCAATATATACTACAGTAATTGAGAAATTATTCCATTGATATGAGTATTGAAAAATTGACCAAGAACAGTTTTTGTGGGTCAGGAACCCAAGTACATTTCAACTGGGTCTTCTGCTTAGTGTTTCACCAGAATGCAACCAAACTGTCACGTGGGGTGCATTTTCACTTTAAAAACTGGGGATTAATCCACTTCAAATCTCAATTAGGTTGTTGGAAGAATTAATTTCCATGTGGTTATGGATCTGAAGGCACCTTCTAGCTTACTGGAGGTTGCCTTTATCTCCTTGACATGTGTTCTTCTCAACATGACTGCTTCTTTCTTCAAAGCTGGGTGGGTTGAGTGAGTCTCTAGGAGGAGATAACTAGCAAGGTAGAGACTTATACAAATAACATAAAATCATGGGAGTGACATACCATCACTTTTCCTATATTCTGTTGGTTACAAGCAAGTAACAGGAATTTCATACCCTGAAGGGAAGGGGATCGATTATATAGGCACAGGAACATTAAATAGTGAAGATTATAGCAGAACAACTTAGAGTCTGACCATCACAATATTTACAGAGCTTTACTCTTTTTAAAAAGATTGTGTTTGTTTGTTTGTTTGTTTACTTACTTACTTACTTCTTTTTAGAGAGAAGGGAAGGGAAGGAGAAAGAGAGGGAGAGGAACATCAGTGTGTTCCTCTCACATGCCCCTTTCTGGGGACTAGGCCCTCAACCCAGGCATGTGCCTTTACTGGGAATCGAACCAGCAACACTTTGGTTCACAGGCCCATGCTCAATCCACTGAACCACACTAGCCAAGTAAACAAGGGACTATTAATACATGCAACAATGCAAATAAATATTAAATCATGTTGATTAGTGAAATAACATTTTCACAAGATCACAGACTATATAATGCCATTTATTTGAAATTTTACTACAAGAAAACTAATTTATAGTAAGAAAATCCAAAACAGTGGTTGTTCCTGGGAGATGGAAATGGTATTGATTGGGAAGAAACAAAAGGAAACTTTCTGGAATGAAGTAATGTTCTATATAACTGTTATAAATCAGTGTGGCTGATTAGAGAACTCAATTTAAATCACTAACACAATGGGAGTTATGCTGTTTCAGTGACACTAAAATTTGTATAACAATTACTAAGGATTTCCTTTTCAAGATTTTATCTTTTAGTTTTCAAATGTATTTCTTCCTAAGATAAAATTAATATGAAACTTTGTATTATGAACCAATTTTGACAGTAAATATACAAAAGCTTCAGGGGGTTTCAGGGTATAAATTAAAAGGAAATGCTCCTCTTTAGTACTGGAGTTCAGGTGTGCCTTGAGATTTCATTGGAAAGTGGAAATATCCAACTGATGAATTAGAAGCTAATTACTCATGTCTTAAATGGATTTATGATTTATAAGAGTGATTTTAGTAAGACTAAAACAACATAAAAATAGCATGTCCCTACTTTGGTAGATTTTTAAACAAATGTTCACATCCTAGAGTGTTCACAAAAGTCTGATTTACTCTGAGGAACACATCTGCTATGGTGGTAATTTACTATTAGGAATAATCAAATCCTCTAGTATCAAGACAAGATTTCTTGAATCAAGTCCTTAGAAAGCATCCATAGTTCCAGGTTGAAAAACTAGTCCCCATACCTCCCACCACTTCTCCAGGGAGTCAGAAATGAAAGGCCCATGGAGAAACAGAAGTTTATGCTTTGCCCTTAAAACAACACAAGAATCTATTCAAAGCTAATTAAATTTTATTTAAACAAAAAAATGATAAAATTTAAAAGGTTACTATTTTGCAACACACAATGTAATATATTAATTTGGGTAATGCTTATTAAGAGTAACTAAAACCACTGGGGAAAAAGATACGGGATAACAGAACACTCACATGTTTTCAAAATATCAGCTCCCAGATAACATACTGATTATAAAGCAGAGCAAATATCTTACATTGGAGAAATATGAGAAAACCAACATCAAAGAAGTAACCAAACAACATAATGTAGAATAAAATGAACTGATTATATGTGAATTTCATATGATGCAATACAGAGTATACAACATCTTCTATAGACTTTTCTTGCCAAAAACTGGATAAAATTAATCTAGGCATGATGAAACAACCTGTCATACATGGGTTGAACTCTTGTAAAATGTCAATTTTATAAAAAAGAAAGAGGCAAGGTGGGCTATTCTAGGTCAAAAGATCTAGCTATAACAATCTAACTACATAAAAAGATATAGCAATCAAACCCAAAGATAGAGTATTGAATAAATCCTAGATTTCAAAATAAAATTCTAATAAAATACTAAAGAACTGTGAAGGAAGAGCTGAATAAATTTTATGGACTATTTGAGTAAAATCTGTAGAGACTATTTGTGTAAAATCTGTAATAGTATACACTATTACTCCTTAAAAAATAAAATAAAATTCTAAGAAACTTTGAGGGAAGAGTAGAATAAATTTATAGACTATTAGATAACATTTCTTTAACAACATTAAATTCATAAATGTGACAGTGGTATTGTGGTTATTCAACACAATTTCAAAAAAATAAGAAGATAGCAGCATAGGTAAACACAGTTTGCCTCTTTGCACAATCACATCAAAATTACAACTTAACTATAAATAAACCATCACTCAGTACCATCATAAACTGAGCTGAATGGAAGTCCTGCAACTGTGGAATTAAAGAAGAAACCAACTATGGAATTTAAAGAAAAACACATTGAGGTTGGTAGGAAGGAAAAAAAGATGCAGAATGGTTTTATCCCACACCCATGAATGATGGATAAAAGTTTGGAGGGATGTTTCAAGAATGAAGGTTCCAGTACCACACTAGGCCCCCATGCCCAAGGTTACAGTACCAGGAAGATAAGTCTCCATAACTTCTGTCTGTAAAAATGAGTGGGGACTAAGGCTGTGGAAGACAGATACTTCTTGAGTCTCAAGCAGTACCTCTTAAAGGGTCCATGCAAATACTTACTTGGACTCATTCCCTCTGAGCTCAAGCATGTGGGCATCAATTTTAAAAACATCAGTGACATACAATAAGGAACTAAGTTGTCTGACATCCAGGCAAGGGATGGGGGGCAGCCTTCTCCCAGACAGAAGTGCCAGCAAATGGTCATTGTTCTTTTTCTGAGCCCTCCCCTCACAGAGCCTCAGATCCAGCAGGAAGGCACCATACCTGAAACTCCATTCACCTGTTTCACACTGGTTGCCCCATCCTGGAGATTCCTTGAGGCCCAACCTTGCCCAACTTTTGACCCACTCAAGCTATTAACATTGGCTCTTCCATATGAATGGCTTTTATCGGTCCATGCTTCAGATTTTCCAAAATGCTCTCAGACAAGCAGCACCTGGCTTCAGTGAGCCCCATACCTCTTACTAATTTTCCCCAGGACTGGCACTAGCAGCAGCCAAACTTGGTTCACATCTTGGTCTCACCTGGGCATTTCCAAACCCAACACAAGTAACAGCCATCTGCAGACTGATTTGTAGCTATTTGTGTGATCCAGGATGGAACACATTCAGTGGCTGACCTTGGATCTACCAACAGCAATGGACTCAACTTCAATAGGAGGGTGTACACAGCTCACATGGTGGGTACACCTTGAGTACCTAGGTTGGGTGATAAGGTAGGCTGTCCCACTGGACTCTGTGGTAAACCTACTATATTAGGCCACTTTACTGAGCCTGGGAGATGTATCAGCTCTACCTAAAATATAGAAACAAACACATGGAGGCTTCCAAAAAGAGGAGGCAAAGAAACATGGCTGCAATGAAAGAACAGAACTCCAGAAAAGAACTAAAGAAAATGGAGACAAGTGATGTACAAATTCAGAGTTCAAACACCAATTATAAGGATGCTCAAGGAACTCAGTTAGTGAAAACCTCAATAGCCTTAAAGTCTAGTCAGAAACAAAAGATACAAAATTGAAATAAAGAAAAATTTGCAAAGAATCAATATTAGAGTGAATGAAGATGAGAAACAAATCAGTGATTTCAAATATAAGGAAGCAACAAATAATCAATGAGAGCAACAAGAAGAAAAAAGAATCTGAAAAATGAGGATACTGTGAGAAGCCTCTGGGACAACTTCAAGAGTACCAACATTCACATCATGGGGGTGCCAGAAGGAGAAGAGACAGAGGAAGAAATTGGAAACCTATTTTAAAAAATAAAGACAGAAAACTTCCCTGACTCAGTGAAGGAAATAGACATACAAGTCTAGGAAGCACAGAGAGTCCCAAACAAGATGAACTCAAAGAGGCTCACACCAAGACACATCATAATTAAAATGCAGAAGGTTAAAGACAAAGAGAGAATCTTAAAATCAGCAAGAGAAAGTAGGTTAGTTACCTACAATGGAGCTTCCATAAGATGTCAGCTGGTTTCTCAAAAGAAAATTTTCAGGCTGGAAGGGACTTGACAAGAAATACTCAAAGTGATGAAAAGCAAGGACCTACAATGAAAATTACCCAGCATATCTATAATTTAGAATTGAAGGACAGATAAAGAACTTCTCAAACAAAAAGATTCTAAAGGAATATGTCACCACCAATCCAGTATTATATGAAATGTTAGTCTTCTTTAAGAAGAAGAAGAAAAAAATATGAAAAATAAAATGGCAATAAATACATATCTATGAACAATTGTTTCTATAAAACAAAATAAGCAAGATAAACAGGAACAGAATCATAGATAAAAAGAATCTTTTGAAGGTTTCCATATGGGAGGGCAGGCAGGGGTATGGGCAAAAAAGATGAGGGATTAAGGAGTACAAATTGGTAGCTACAAAACTGTCATGGGAATATAAAGTAAAGCATAAAGTATAGAGTAGCTAAAGAACATATATGCATGTCCTATGTACGTGGACAATGGTGTGGGGATTGCTGAGCAAGTGGGAGAGCTTGGTAGAGGGGCGCGAAAGGTGAAAAACTGGGACAATAGTATTAGCATAAACAATAAAATATAATTAATAAAGATAATTTCCTTGTTCTCAGGAAATATTTGCTAAAATATTTAAAGGCAAGGTTCTATGCCATACAAAACTTTATTTTAGAAACTTTACCAAGTAATAGATAGATATGATGGGGGACCCCCCAAAAGAGGAGTTATCTTCTGGAGAGTGGACCAATTGCAGTACAGGTTTCCCCCACTAGGTGGGTGCTTTAGGAACCCATCTATATCAGCATACCAGCTGGTGTTGCTGTAGAGGATGCATTTGGTTTCAGTGAATTTTTTTGAAGACTCTTTCAAAATATTTGCCCATTTCATGATGGATGAATTACCAGCACACTTGCCCCCACTGAGATGAGTATTCAGCAGTTTTTTACTAAAAATGGCATGATTCGCATGCCCCACCCTTCCTAATCACCCAATCTTGCCCAAGTGACTTTTTTTCTTTGTTTGTTTCCCCAGATGAAAAAAAAAGTTTTCAAAGGGAAACAGTTCGCTGATGTGGAAGAGGTGAAATAAACAAACAGTAGAAGCACTGAAAAGCATCAAAGTTGATGGGTTAAAACTGTTTTGCACAGTGGAAAGAATGTCTTGACAGATGTATTGCATCAAATGGAGAGTACTATGATGCTTAATGAAGTTTAAACATGTTGGGATAAATACACAATTTTTTAATAAATAAATTCTGGGATTTTTGTGTCCTCCCCTTATAATAGATGGACCACATATAAATGGAAAAATGGATACATAGGTCAACTTTGGCAAAATGATCATAATTTGTGAATCTAAGTTAAGAATATACATGCTCTCCTTTCAATTTTATGTAGGTACAAAACTGTTCAAAAAATTGGTAGAACTATAATTTCACTTTTAGTCATAATAGAGTACCTAGTACCAGACTAGCTCTCCCTCTGTAAGTAACTATAAAATTTGACAAGTATATGAAACTATTATTTTTAGATATTACACAAAAGGCAGTACAGGTTATCGTTGCTAACTGGAAAATGTACACAGGAGATGAGCTCTGCTTTCGACCAAGATGTACTTTCCAGACTACATCAAAGAGAAGTGGAATACAGAGGATGGCAATCTTGCTGAGTTCAGAGGTAGGTGCTGTTAGGTGGCTGGAATTTGTGAGGTAAAATAACAGAAATGGGGATCTGTTCAGAGAAGAAGTTCCAAAAATCTACAGAAGGGCCCCAGTTAGTTTTTAGCTGAATGCTAAGCTATATATATGCATGACAGAAAACAACGATTAAGGATCCATGAACTAAAAGGAAAATTGAGAATTTACAAAGTACTAAAAAGCATTCAAATTCTGATCTACATTACAGAAAACACATTAATGAAATGCATGGACATTCAGATGAGACTTAGATGCAAGTCTCAAAAAAATCAAGCAGATGTACAAATAACCTAATTATCTGCCAGAAAGAAATTCAATGTTCCTTAAAGAAACATAATAAACTTTAGACACTCAAAAATATAGTATTATGTGTTCAACAGGTAATAATAATAAAAAATGCTGAACTGTGAATAAACTTGGAAATGTGACTTAAAATCAAAAGACAGAATCAAACACTAAAAATGACCTAGAAATGACACATGTGCTAGAATTAGCAGAAAGTTTAGCATAGCTATTACAAATGAGTTAAAGGATTTAAAAGAAAAATGGGCATAATGAATAAACAGGTGGACAAGTCTCAAAAGACAAAAGGGAATTAATAAAAAGTGAAAATTTGATTAATAAAAGTACAAAATGAAAGTTAAAAAATCAGTAGCTGGGTTCAACAGCAGATTTAATTCTGGCTTGAAAATGGGGCAATAATACTACACAAATTAAAGCTGAGAGAAATAAAGGTTAAACAACTGAAAAGGGTCACAGTAACCTGAATAAAAATATTAAACATTCTACAAAAAATATTACATGTTCAAATACATAGGTAACAGATTAGTTTTCCCAGAATGACAGGAGAGACATTGGGACAGAAAATCATGTTAAAAGAAATAATGGTCAAAATTTTTCAAATTTTGTGGAAAAAATATAGGTGTGTATACACACACTATATACACATATATGTCTATATTTACATATATGTGTGTATATGTGTGTGTACATATAGAGAGAGATACAGATCTATGTATCTCTATATATAAATATCTCCAAGAGTCTAAGCAGGATAAGCACAACCATAACAGCATTTAGGTACATCATTCTAAAATGCTTGAAATTTAATATATAGAAAGTAGACACATTATATTATAGAGCAACAGTAAACAATGTTGATTTCCCATCAGAAACTATACAATTCAGATAACAATGGACTGACATGTTTAAATACTATTCAACAAGAAGTTGATATTAAGTAAAATTGCCTTTGAAAAATGAAGGCAAACTAAAGATATTTTCAAATAAATTTGATTTGCACCATAAGAAACTATTAAAAAATGATTCTAGCTGAACAGAGCTATAAAAAGTAATCACTTTAGAAAGATAATTGTTTAAATTAATACCAATATTAGTAACAGTAACAGCAATGCATTGTGTTTGATAACTGTATAACAACAATAATAACAAAGAGTGAAAGAAAATAAGTGGCAGTGTAACATAAGTTTCTTATATTCTATGTGACATGATATACAATTGCTGAGTTATAGCAATCACTACAGCAACCAGTAAAAAAGTAAAAAAACAACCAGTAAAAAAACAAAGGGGTATAAACTAAAAGGGAATAGGAAAGATAAAATTGAATACAGACAAAAAAATTTTGGTTAGCCTAAAAATAGGTAGAGAAGGAAGTAAAAGAAAAAAACAGGTGGCAAACAAATAATAAGAATTGTACCCAGTTTTATCAATACATAAATTAAGTGAAAATTGACAAAATATTCAAAATAAAAGGCAGAGAGTTAGTTGATAAAATATAAGAAGGCATGACTACATACTATTTAAAACAGATACTTCTTAAACATGAAGAAGGAAATATGATTACACTAAAAGATGCCGAAAAGATGTATCATGCAAATCCTAATCAAACCAAAGGTGGAGTGGCTATAAAAATATACAAAACATTAATTCTCAGAAAAGAACTACCACCAGGGAAAAATAGATATTTCATATTAATAAAAGTATCAATGTACCAAGAGAATGTAATATTCTCAACTGTCCACTCCTAATAATAAAACTCCAAAATATGTAAAGAAAAATTCATAGAACTATAGAAAGTAATAGAAAAATCCCCAATCATACTGGAGATTTTAATACTCATTGCTAAATAATTGCTAAAACAACTAAACAAGTCAGTAAGGATACAGATGATTTGAATAACACTTTCAACCAAGGCAACCAAATTCGTATTTATAGAATACCATATCCAACAATGGAGAATACACACAAACACTCTTTTCAAGTGTTCATGTAACATTCATCACCCTAGACCATATTCTGGTCTTTAATATGATACTCAATAAATATACAATGTTTGAAGTCCTACAGAATACATGTTTTGATCATAGTAGAATTCAAATATAAAGCAACAAAAATCAATGATGAAACAAAAGATATACAGAAAATCTCCAAATACTTAGAAATTTAACAATATATCTTTAAATAACCCATTAGTTAAAAATAAATTATAAAAAAAAATAAAAGTTTTTGAAATGTTCTGGCCAGGTACTCAGCTGGTTAGAGCATTGTCCCAATATGCTAAGGTTATCTATCAATTTGATCCCTGGTCAAGGCAAATACAAGGAGCAACCAATAAATGCATGAATTGGTGGAATAAAATCAATCAATTCTCTCTCTCTCTCTCTCTCTGTCTCTCTCTCTCTCTCTCTCTCACACACACAAACACTCTCTCCCCTCTTTATCTTTCTAAAATCAATAAGTAAAAAAAATTAGAAAGGCATGGAAATAAAAACAGCACACCAAAACTCATCAAGTACATCTAACGCAAGGTCAAAAGAATAACTTATAGGTTTAAATTCTAATTTAAGAAAATAACAGGTTCCATGCAAGATGGAGGTGTAAGTGGAAACCCTTTGCTTCTTCACACAACCAAAAGGAAGATAACAACCAATCTCAAAACAATAAACAACCAGAAGTGCCACAAAATTGAACTGCATGGAACTCTGACAACCACGTAGTTAAAAAAATATTCACCAGACAGACTGGCAGGAGGGTAGAGATGGGCAGCTGGGTGGGTAGAGAGGATCCACAGCAAGGCAGAAGACCACACAAGCAAGGCACAGGTTGCACAAGCAAGGTGGGGATGGCTTAGAGGACCTCTAGCAAGACGGTGGACTGCACCAGCTAGGTGGGGCTGGCTGAATGGGAAACTAAAGACTCAAGCCAGCTGTAGACTAATGCAGGGGCTTGCCATGACAGAACCACTGAGAAACTCACAGTCTCACACTTCAGAGTTTGTTGGAAAGTGGGGCTAGAGCTCAGCAAGTGAGGTGCATTGTTCCCTCTCTGACCCTTCCCCCACAGATAGCACCACCACACAATAAATAGGGTTGCCTCACCCAGGTGAATACCTAAGGCCCACCCCCTACAACATAACAGGTGTGCCGAGACAAAGAAATATGACCCAAATGAAAAAAACAGATCAAAATTCCTGAAAAAGAGCTAAGCAATGAGGAGATAGTCAACCTATCTGATGCAGAGTTCAAAACACCAGTAGTAAGGATGCTCACAAAATTTGTTGAGAATAGTCGCAAAATGAAGAAACAAATAAAGGCTACCTAAAGTGAAATAAAGCAAAATATTCAGGGAACCAACAGTGAAGGGAAGGAAACCAGGACTGAAATCAATGATTTGGAACAAAAGGAAGAAATAAACATCCAACAGGAACATAATGAAGAGACAAGAATTCCAAAAAATGAAGAGATGTTTAGGAACCTCTGGGACAACCTGAAATGTTCTAATATCCAAATTATAGGGGTACCAGAAGGAGAAGAACAAGAGCAAGAAATTGAAAATTTATTTGAAAAAATAATGAAGGAAAACTTCCCCAATCTGGAGAAGGAAATTGACTTCCAGGAACTCCAGGAAGCCCAGAGAGTCCCAAAGAAGTTGGACCCAAAGAGGAACACACCAAGGTACATCATCATTAGGTTACCCACACTTAAAGACAAAGAGAGAATTTTAAAAGCAGCAAAAGGAAAAGAGAGAGTTACCTACAAAGCAGTTCCTACATGAGTATCAGCTGATTTCTCAGAAGAAACCTTGAAGGCAAGAAGGGTCTGGAAAGAAGTATTTGAAGTCATGAAAGGCCAGGATCTACATCCAAGATGACACTATCCAGCAACGTTATCATTTAGAATGGAAAGGCAGATAAACTACTAACCCAGATAAGATCAAGTTAAAGGAGTCCATCATCACCAAGCCCTTATTATATGAAATGCTAAAGGAACTTATCTAAGAAATAGAAGATCAAAAAAACTGTGAACAGTAAAATGACAACAAACTCACAACTATCAACAAGTGAACCTAAAAACAAAAACAAAAATAAACTAAGCAAACCACTAGAACAGGAACAGAATCAGAGAAATGGAGATCACATGGAGGGTTTTCAGTGGGAAGGAGGAGGGAGGAATGGAGGGGGAAGGTACAGGGAATAAGAAGCATAATTGTAGGCAAAAAATAGGTGGGGAGAGGTCAATAATGGTATAAGAAACAGAGAGTTCAATTATCTAGTATGCACAACCCATGTCATGAACTAAGGCAGGGGAATGCTAGAGTGTTGGTGGGGTGCAGGGTGGAAGGAGGGTAAATGCGGAAAATTGGAAAACCGCAATAGCATAATCAATAAAATACACTCTTAAAAAGTATACTTTTATTAGAGCAGGGAGCTTGAATTTAATTTGGATAAAACAACCTATCTGTCCCTCTGTTATTTGGAAATATACATGTGTTTAGTGTTTTATTCCAGAGCAATGTAAAATAGGGTACATTTAAAAACACAATGCTGGGGTATCTAAAACACAATTGGAAAGATAAGTTTATTTGTGAAAATTTAATAGGCAGTTAGACAGTCATGAGCAGAGTAGAAATGGTAGGCCACATATAGAAAGTCACCTGGGTGGAAATCCCTGAGTGCCTAGCCATGGACAATTGTAAGCTAGGACTTCACCCCAGGATGACCCTTTTCCCCCTAGCATATCACTGGTTATGTGGCTCACACCCTGCCCTGAACTTTCCTCCCCTGGCATGTGGCCAGCTATGTGGTAGACCCCCTTAGAGGAAGAATGAATGGGACCATAAAGTAACTTCATACAACTCCCATACAGGCCTTTGCATGACCACTTCCTTAAGCATTAAGCCCTAGAGTATAGGGAACTGATATGCTTGGCATGGTAAATGTAGCCCAACCCTATCAGAAAACCAGCAGGCACTAGTAGGCACACAGTAGTCAAACCCATGGATCAGCTTTCCTGTGGGAAACCAGGCGTGCATTGTACCTAGGCTGCTTTGAGGCTTGCTCTTGCTAAAAATCCCTCATTGTGAGTTGAAGCAGCAAATGTTTATTGCATATCTTTAAAGTATCTTCCTAAAGTCTGTGTTAAACCTCCCAAGGACTGAGTGTAACCAGACCAATTACTCTTATCATTCCCTTGCATTTGCAACATTTTTCCTTGTTAATCTAATCTGTAAGAAGTAATCAGTAACATCCTTTCTTTTGTTATCTGTAAAAGTAATCACCTAAAGCAAATCTGAGCATAATGAATGAGAACCTTTGATATATGCTATTAGAAAGCAATACAAGCCTGTCCAAGCAAGGGTCAAGGTACTCTCTCTCTTAGAGAGTGGCCATACTGCCCCACTTTCTCCACAGGACTTTGATAGTCCATGTGAATTTGTTCGTCCCACCCACAACACTTCAGACACCACTGGCCAAAGTCCACATCACTAGAAATAACAGGTATGTCTCACGTGTATTTTAGCTCCAGGCTCAGAAAAGCAGCAAGGCTATGTGGGGCTAAAACTTGGTGAAAATCAGGATCAGCTTTGATGACTAATGATCCCCTGCCCTCGAGCCAAACAATCAGGGAAGACCAAAACCCTGATAGGAACACATCTGGAAATATGATGAATATTCCATTGAGATTCTCCCCTGAGACATCCAGAAAACTCCCTCAAGACAACGGACCAAGCACACAGCTCTCTTTCTGAAGCATGTCCAAGCCTTTCTCCATCTTCTTCCTACAGGTGCATATATCCTTGTTTTCTTTTTCCTAAGTTCCCGGGGCCCTTCTTTTGCATCTATAACTTGTCTCTGAGCCCATGAAGTCCAGCTGGCTCACTTTCTCCAGAGATCACTTATTCCACCATTGTGACTTTCTAAATAAACCTTTTGCTTGCATTTGAGTCTTGGCTGTGAATTCTCTGCCAGAACTCAATATGGAGGTGGCTGAACTGATGTCCAATCACTGGTAACATTCTTGTGCTTTTGCCACAACAAAAATATGGACTTTTTAAAGTGAAATATTTCTTTTTGAGTACTTGTTGAGGTTCAGTAGTCCATTGTTCCTTTGGTGATTTCTTTACTCTGGTGTGATGAGTCCAAAGTTTTATTTCTGCCATCTTCATCATGGTGGGGGGAGGTGAGGAGTATGTCCCAAGGTCCAGTCCATTTTTGTTCTAGTTGGCTCTCTGGAAATCCTGTCTTCCAGGTCTTGAGTAGCATCTTGTCTCCAGGCTCAAAGGAATGTAGCAAACCTGTGGGGGAGAAGTCTCTAATACAGGCAAGGTCATTAGTTATAGCCTAATGTCTGACTTTAATGTTGTACATTTTCTTTACCTCCACTTCTGTTTAAAAAGATTTTATTTATTATCTTTAGAGGGGAAGGGAAGGGGAGAGGGAGAGAAATATCAATGTGTGGTTGCCTCTTGTGCATACCCTGCTGGGAACTGGCCTGCAACCCAGGCATGTACCCTGACCGGGAATTGAACCATGATCCCTTGGTTCACAGGCCCACGCTCAATCCACTGAGCTACACCAGCCAGAGCTCCAGTTCTTGATCTACATACATATCTCCCACCTCAATCATAGACTGAGATGGTCGCATATACAC
This sequence comes from Carollia perspicillata, assembly GCA_004027735.1. Taxonomy (NCBI): domain Eukaryota; kingdom Metazoa; phylum Chordata; class Mammalia; order Chiroptera; family Phyllostomidae; genus Carollia; species Carollia perspicillata. Next base: position 15,557 of record PVKM010012723.1, on the reverse strand, counting down.
AATTTCAAAAGGACTTGATTGAGTTCCAGTTCAAGGAGCCCCCTTATCCTGAGCAGGACAATAGGTAAGCTTGATCCCAATGGAGATCAGTTTGTCAATACAGCTTGGCTATATCTTTCTTCAAGGTGTGATTCATCTTTTCTACCTTCCTAGAAGCCTGGGGTCTCCACACCATGTGTAGCCTGTCTCTATTTGATTCCTAAGAATTTACTAACCCTCTGTGTAATTTCTGAAACAAAAGCAGGTCCATTATCACTATGGATGCTGCTGAATAGACCAAAGTGAGAAATTATTTCCTTCTGTAAGCTTTTCACTATGTGCTGCCACCCTTAATGGCCAGGCAGGTTCATGATATTCATGCATCCAGAAAAGTATTCATGGAGCCATTGGGATGTCTGGCATGCCTTTATTCAGGGGGTGGGTGAGCCACGCACTCTGCAAGCTACGTGTCTATATGCATGTCTCATGTCATGGCCCTTACTCTCCAGAGTGTCACCCATCATGGCACCTTTCCCCTTCCATTTCTCTCATCATCACTGCCCAAAGGGAGTCCCTACCTGTTTAAGTACTAGAAGGGAACAAAGCCAGCAAGATGCTGGAACATTACATAACATAACATAATTCTGCACATGTGAGCTCACTTCATATTATGGGAACAGTTTATGAGACTCAGTCTCGAGGCTATGAAAACACTAGTTATCAGGCCCCTCTAAGGCTATGGGGAACACTGCTCCTCTTAGTTACATAGACACCTCGGTGAGGAAGCCAGACTGCCTCCAGTTACTCTACACACTACCTTAAGGATTTCTATATTCTAATAGAATAGGCTTCTACTCATCCTGAAAAGTTGTCAATGAAGACTAGCAAATATTTCTACCCTTAGTCCCTTGGCATCTGGGTAAGGTTTATTTGACAATTCTCAAATGCCATCGGTATTGTTTTCCTTCTTTCTTTTATGGGGATTTGTCTAGGGGTTTTTCTTCTGGCACACAGCACATCTAGCAATTATTTTTCATATAGCTTTAGAAATTCCAGGGCCTATGAGCCACAGTTTAATATATTCAGTTAATGAGTCCCTTACATAGTGAGTGACCTTGTGCAAATGCTTCATGACTGGCTCTACTAAATGTTCCGGAAGCAGTGTAACTCCTTTATTATTCTTTCTCCATCCATGATCAGTTCCTTCTTCATCAAAACCCCAGCTCTTAGCTTTCTCTAAGTCTGTAGTCAAATACTCAGGGTATATTGTGACAAGTCTAGAATAGGTACCAAAAACATTATAAACATTTTTTTAGTAGCCTCTTTCACTGTTTGATAGTCCAGATTGTTTTCTATAGGCACTTCAGTGACCTCTTTCTAATGCCCCAGGTAGTGCATAACTGCCACCCATAAAGGTACCTGAACAACCTCTAATAATTTTAAAGTTTCTGCTGCATGCTTAACCTCCTTTTCATTGGAGTTAACAGTTCTTTTTCCTTCCAGATGGAATCATGTGATTGCAAAATTAAGGAAGCTCACGTTGATTGGATATACACATTCACTCTCTTTCCGTGTGAAAATTCCAGTGTCCTCATCAATACAATCAGTTCGGCTTTCTGAGCAGAGGTTCCCGGTGGCAAGACCCTGACCTCTACTATTCTTTCAAGAATCACAACCACATACCTAGCCTTTCTGTTTCCTTTGAACATATAACTGCTTCCATTTGCATTTAGAGTCCAATGAGCTTCTTCTAGTGGATGTCCTATAAATCAATGCTGCTAGAATAAACTTCATCCATTTTCTCAGGACAGTCATATATCCATGCAACTGTGTCTGTTTCCAGGAGAAGAGAGGCAGGATTTAACTTACAGTTTTGAGGAAAACATTGGGATTGTCAAGAAGAATGGCTTTGGTACCTGCCCCTTCTTCCAGCAGTGAGACACAAATTTCCCTTTTGCTCCAAGCAGGCTCAATACTTGGTCAGGTGCATAAATGGTGTTAGGTTGTCCTAAGGAAATTTTTCAGGTCCCTGTAAGCTCACAGATAGATGTCATAGCTCAGAAACAGGCTGCCCACCCTTGAACAGTGTAGTCCAGTTTCCTTGACAAGTATGTGGTTGGTTGTGAACTTTCACTAAGCATTTGGGTGAAGACACCTGGGGCATTTCCATGCTTTCATGAGTGTATAACCAAGAGGGCTTTAGTAGGTTTGGAAGCCCCAAGGCTGATGAGGAAGCCAGGTGTGGCTTCAGGGACTCAAGAGCCTGTGTGTACCCCTTCATCCATTCTAAAGTGATATACTTTTGTCCTTTCAGAGTTTTTCTGGTTTAACAGATCTGATGTATAAAACAGAGTATGTATGCACAATATCTAGCGGGCTGGCCCGCTGGCCCTACTCCCACTGGAAGTGTTCACAAAGGATATTGCCTGGCCCTGATAGGGGCTTTTCCTCCACTGAATTTGGTTCCCAGACAGGTTTGAGACAATGAGACCAGTTCAGGTTCACTTTCCCAGTTCTCTCAGCCAAGTAAAGAGGAACACCTGCCCAGGGCTGAATGGGAATCCTGACCATGTTCGTAGAAGCCATAAAATCTAGATCTTCCTGAGCCCTCTCCTCTGAGTTTCTGCTGTATTTCACAGGAAAATCCCCTTTTCTCTGGACCATTAATATATTTCTTTTCAATCCTGCATCCTTAATTATGTAAACTAATGAAAGTTTCTAGGTAAGGCATGTTGTCCCACTTCCCTGATCTCTGACAAAACAACTTTAGTTGTAGTATAACACAATAATTTAAAGACCCATTCATCCACCAGCACTCTCCTGAGTCTACATTATACAATACATAAATTAAACAGTATTACAATAAAAACTACTTTCTTTTTAGTCATAGGTTTTTAAGCATAGGTAAATCAATTAGCCAAAACTTGCCCCAAAGTGCTGTTTTCCAGAATGGAGGCTCCCTCTCCCTCCATTTTATCAGACAGAGCTCAGTAATGTCACAAAATCCAGAAGGCACCTTAATTCCTGATGATCTAAATTGTGACCCGGGATTGTAATCCAAATGAGAAAGCACAGTGATTCAATAAAAAAAAGTGAATATGATGGGAGGTGCTGAGACTCAGATAAGGGGAGTCCCTAAGTGAAATCACTTGGCAGCTTCTAGGGAGTCTCCAAATCTACACCCCAGGGTCACCCAGTTCAAGCATCCAATGGGACTCCCCACCAAATACCCAGACTTACCAGACAGTCCTGGTGTGGAGTTGCCAGAATATGGAACCAGAAAACCTGGCATCTCTGATACCTGTCACTACCAAACCCAATAAGCAGAGACAGGGATTGAATCTTTATGGGCATTTTATTCAAATGGCCAGTGATCTGTGAAGATGTAGGTTTGTACCTTAACAGACCATCTTAAATTCCATTTTTAACTGATTTGTTTTATAAGGAGAAGAAAAGTGTGGGTAAGGGGAATGGAATTCAGGGGGAAAGTTAATCAGATAAAAAGCTGCAGCATTCTTTCATCTGTGCCCTGGGTGATAGTCTTTATTTGTGTGCTGGGGGGGGCATCTCACCATGGAGTACAATGGCTCAGATACTATCTTGATTTCTTACAGTCCTCCTGAAGCACAAAGGTGGAACTGCTTACAGTCTCCTGGAGTTAAGATGAGTCATACTGTCAGTTCCTGAAACAATAGCTTTTTACATGCACTGATTACTAAGCTTATTAGCTGTTACCTAAAACTAAAATTTTCCCACATTTGAGTCCCCCATCACTCCTACAGTGATATTTTATTCAGTATATAGCTTCGAATACTTTAGCATCATGACTCAAGTTGATTGAAAGGATAAATTATATTGTTGAAATTATTAAATAATAAAGATTTCATCAAGTAACTTTGAAGATCTAATTGGCTTTATGGAAAAATCCATGAATTCAGCAGCATCCCAGGTAGTAAATAGAAAGGTGCTCTGAGAAACTGTAAAAAGTGGTAGGTTTTATAGAGAGAAACTTGGTGGGACAAGAAAGTTATTAGCAAAAGAAAAGAAAGAATTGTCTCTGGCAATGGCACCTTTCTTTAATTGAAAGAGAAGATAGGGTATCATCAGCAAATTAGTTCAATAGTATTGATGAGGATATTCCAGACTGGTTGGTTTAAGGTCACATTCCTAGGTGGGCAGAAAAAGGTAATTAAGTCTTAGTTTGCTGTCCTGGGGGCAAACAACTTCACGTTGGTCCTTCTTTGTTTTTAACAGTTCTAATCTTTGATCAGACTCTCAGCCTAACCGAGAAATAAAAATTTAAGACATTTGCACCACTCTCAGCTACCTCTCTGTAGGTCTCATGGCTTTCACTGATTCTCTTAGTGAGGTCATGATGTTTTTGCTTAATGCCTGTGATACTCACAGGTTCATAATTGGTGAGCCTGAGTGGATTATTCTCCATTTCTTTTTGCTGCTGTTGTTGTTGTTGTTCCAGTTGTCTGGTGGTCATGGCTGTGATCATGCATTTAAAGCTTTTGAGAGTATACAATGTACTAGATTATTATGAAAACTAGGAAAGAAAATCCCATGTTTGGAGTGGACTTTGGACCCATACTCCCGAAGACCCAAACCAGTCAAAATCAAATAAGTCAAAGAAAGACCCACTGAAGGAGTCACCTTTTAGTCAGGTGACTTGCTGAGTAATCTTATATAATTTATTTTCAACTTTCACAGAAGTATTAATCTAGGAGCAGAAGATGTTATTGATCATAGCTCAGGCACTTCCTTGCTCAGATAAATATAATCAAGGGCTATCCTACCACCAAGAACAACTTCGGCTACATAGTGTAGGGATTTGGCAGGGATGGGGGAGTCAGCTATTACTTTAACAGTAGATTAATATTAACAGTAGCTCTTAGAATATTTTCAAGAGCTAAGAAGTGGTTTCTGACTATAGCGTCATCTGTACTCACTCCTAACCAGGGAAATAGAGATTGCCCCATATTAGATCCTTTCTAGAACAGTTATATGCATAGTTATGTAGTATAAGCATCATTGCCCAGGTATGTGAAAGTTATTTAGGCATTCACAGGTACAAGAATAATGATAACCAACACAAAGATAAATCCTGTAAAGACACAAACTGCTTCCACTAAGGTTGCCCTGTTAATGAATTCATTTATAGGAATCACTGCATTTGTCTCCTTAAGCCAGGGGTCAGTTAGGTTTTCTCTTATAGCCTGAAATAAACGTTGTTCTGAATTACAGAGGTAACCCCCTTTACAATGGATAGGGAGATGTGAGTGATGGCATTATCTTTTCAGGTCAATGCCAGAGTAAAGAAAAGAAAGATAAAATGGAATGGTTTCATGTTTAGCTAAAGTAGAAAAATGGACGACCTGGTGTCTTGGGCAGAAGCAGTCTACTTTGATGTCAGTTTCTTCTCTTCCTTGCTATTTTGATTTGAAGGTCTCTAGCATCTGTCTGCACAGGATGACATGTCATGTAGACTCTTCTTCATTTATGAAATAGGTACCCCAAATTCAAGTCTCTGAAGTTTAACTGTAATCTGGCTAGCAAGGAGGACCTGGTATAGTAATTCACAGAGACTCAAGGGCAGTCTTTGATCTTACTTATTTCAAATTAGAAGGGTGAAAGAAAACTGGAAGCCTTAGTTCAGAGACCCAGATATGTGAGATTAACTAGAAGAGCTCAGGATCCAGTCCATTTTACAGGTATGTACCAAATCCTTTAAGAAAATTAATAAGACTAGATTCTAATACAGACAAAAGGGCACACATAATGTTTCTTTCTACATTTACTCACTTTTTAATCAAATATAATCTTAGTAAAACTTATTTATTAGCATGATGTGTGATCTGATTATTTATATTGACTACATAAACAGTTTTTAAGACTGCTTTGCTAAAACATTGTTAGCAAGATAGCAAGTCAATTTTTCCAAGGGAGCTTATTGGCTACATAAACTCACACTCAGTTCCTTAAAACAATCTGGTCATTTTTGAGACTATGCACATCTCTCTCAAATATGAATGTCCAGTCAATGATTTGGTAACATAGCTAATATTTCAAGTTGCATCCTGTTGCAAAAAGAACATATTTGTGTTAAACGCATGAAAAAATATTCAAGAGTTTTCAAATTCTAGAAGGATCAGAAAATGATAAAAATTAAATGTTTTATTTTTTCTTACAAAGATATATTTAACCAAATTGCTGTGAGTCATAGCTTAAGAAAAAAATATTTTCCTTAAAATATGTTGCACGAATCACAAAAGCATTGGAGTAAAACAATAACACTACATAAATGACAAGACTTAAAAAATGGCCATTCTTAAAAGTCTGATGAGCATTCATTACAATTCAATTGACAAGAAAATCTGCTTATTTCTGTGACACACAGCATTTTAAGATAATACCAAGAATAATGACTGATAACATTATATCAAGACATATCAGATTCCTAGGAACTTCACAGAATTTCTGAAATATATAACATTAACCTATACAGAAACAACATAAAGAAGACAGATTTCATTTTATTTGACAAGACTTCCTAGGTAATTTAACATATCATGTATGGCTAATTAGTTTGGCATTTCCTTTTATATAAGGAGAGGGAAGAAATCCTTTGAAATGTTCCATAGGCCATCTTAAAAATGTCAAATTTACAGTAATTAGAAGAGACATGACTTTGGGTTGTGAACATACAATACAATGTACAGATGATGTGTTATAAAATTGTACACCTGAAATCCATACAATTTTATTAACCAATGTCACCCCAATAAATTAAGTAAAATATTTCAAAAATGTCAAAGTTGGTTCAGAATCAAGACCTATTTAAAATTTGATTTTGAAGATGCTTGTTAAAAATATCAAAGAGTTCTATAATATGTATGATCAAATATGATCATAGGTCACTGTGAAAAAATGCTTAATTATCTATTTAACCAAAATGATAATATATGATGTTAAAAAAATACATGAAGTCAATATTTGTAAAAAAAAAACAACTTAGCTCTTTTTATAGAGGATTTTCAGCCTCTGAACACATTAAATTATTTTGTGAAATAATTATTGTTTTCTAGGCAGATTATTTAACAAAGAATTATTGTTTTCTAGGCAGATTATTTAAAACAGTTAAGTCTCTTATTATTTTTCTCAAGAACAGATCGATACTCCAGGAAAATTTTGTCTTTTTAAGCAGATATAAAACCAAATTGAAACTTTACACTAGCTTATTTTTAATATTAAAATTAATTTACTTAATTAAATTAATTTCAATTCTTAGCCATTTCTGACCACACAAAATAATTTTCTCCTTATTTATACTAGCTTTAATTGCATATATTTTGATGACAGCTAGTGGGGGATAGAGGGATTGATCAAAAAGGAAAAAGGACTCATGGACATGGACAACACTATGGGGATTCATGGAAGTTGGAGAGTATGAGGAATAAATGGTAATGAAAAAAACACTATAAAGATTAAATTAAAAAAAATTTAACACTTAGAAACATTTTGTACCTAGTAAGATCTAAGAAGTAAACAGCAATAAACCGTTTTTTACATTAACATTCTATGGATTGGCAGAGTTGTACGTATTTTCTTTTATAATTTCTAGAAACATATGCTTTATCAGAGAAAATTTCACAGCATGGCACAAAAGAATTACTAGTAGACACATATATTTTTTATTGTTGTTCAATTGTAGTTTTCCTTTTCCTTCGAACACACTCTGTGTTTCAAACACCACCACTTCCCACAATCAATCTTACCACCAGTTTGGCTTTGTCCATGGGTCCTTTACACATGTTCCTTGACAACCCTTTCCCTTCCTTCCCCCCATTATCAACCTCACCACTCCACTCTGGTTACAGTCAGGGTGTCCTTTACTTCAGTGTCTCTGGTTCTATTTTGCTTGCTTGTTTGTTTTGGAACATTGAGGTGCATAGGATCTTTTGAATTGGTGTTTCAGGATTCTTAGGGTATAATCCCAGCAGTGGAATTGTCAGGTCAAAAGGCAGTTCCATTTTTAGTTTTCTGAGGAAATCCATACTGTTTTCTACAGTGGCTGCACCAGTCTGCATTCTCACCAAGAGTGTTCTGGGGTTCCCTTTTCTCCACAACCTCACCAGCACTTGTTCGTTGATTTTTTTCAGGATGGCCATTCTCACTGGTGTGAAGTGGTGTCTCATTGTGGTTTTAATTTGCATCTTTCTGATGGTTAGTGATGCTGAGCATCCTTCCATCCGGGTATTCTGTATGTCCTCCTTGGAGAAGTGTCTGTTCAGGTTCTTTGCCTATTTTTAATTGAATTGTTTCTATTCCCGGTGTGGAGTCATAAATATTCCCCCTTTTAACTTTCTTTATTGTTGTTCAAGTGCAGTTGTCTCCTTTCTCCCCACCACCACTCCACCCACCCCAGGTATCCCCACCTCCCACCATCAATCCCACACCCCTTTGGTTTTGTTCTTGTGTCCTTTATAGAGAGCTCTTTATATATTTTGGAGATCAAACCTTTGTCTGAGGTATCGTTGGCAAATGTATTTTCACATATGGATGGATCCCTTTTCATTTTGTTGATGTTTTCTTTAGCCATGCAGAAGTTTTTTGTTTGATGAAATTCCATTTGCTTATACTTTCCTTTATGTCCCTTGCTGTAGGGCATATATTGGTGAAAATACTTCTGCCTAGATTATCTGAGATTTTACTGCCTATGTTCTCCTCTAGCACGTTTATAGTGTTGTGACTTATATTTAAGTCTTTTATACCCCTTTAGTTCATTTTTGTGTATGGTGTAAGATGGTGTTTGAGTTTTATTTTTTTGCATGTAGCTGTCTAGATCTCCCAACACCATTTGTTGAAGAGGCTGTTTTTACTCCATTTTATGCTTCTGCCCCCTTTGTCAAATATTAATTGACCAGAGAGATGAGACATGGGTTTATTTCCAGGCTCTCTATTCTGTTCCAATGAGCTATGTGTCTGTTCTTATGCCGGTATCACACTGTTTTGATTACAGTGACCTTGTAATATAGTTTAATACCAGCTATTGTAATCCTTCCAACTTTGTTTTTTTTTTCTCAAAGTTGCTGTGGCTACTCCCAGTTGCTTACAGTTCCATACAAATTTTTGAAGTATTTGTTCCATATCTGTGAAATATATCATTAGTGTTTTAATAAGAATTACATTGAATCTATAAATCGCTTTGAGTAGTATGGAAATTTTGATGATCTTAATTCTTCCAGTCCATGAACATGGTCAGAATGGCTGTCAGAATCAAATCAATAGGCAACAAGTTCTGGCCAGGTTGGTGGGAATGCAGAGTGGTGTAGCCACTGTGGAAAACAGTATGGAATTTACTCAAAAAACTAATAATTGGACTGCCTCTTGACCCAGTAATACCACTGCTGGTTTATATCCTAAGAATCTTGAAACATCAATTCAAAGAATCTATGCATCCCCAGGTTCATAGCAGCACAATTTCCAATAGCCAAGTGCTGGAAACAAATTAAGTGCCCATCAGTAAATGAGTGGAACAAAAAACTATAGTACATTTACACAATGGAATACTACTCTCAGAAAAAAAGTAGGAACTCCTAACCTTTGTGTCAGCATGGATGGGATGGGAGAATATTATGCTAACTGTAATGCCAAGTCAATAAATGACAAATACCACATGATCTCACTTATAAGAGGAATCTAATGAACAAAATAAACTAACAAGAAAAATTGAACTGCAGACATGAAGCAGAGTGATTATGGTCTGTTTCATAATCAGAGGGGATGGGGAAAAAGAATAATTGTGGAAGGAAGGGGAAGAGAGTCATCAAAGAACATGTATGAATGACCCATGGGCATGGACAATGGTGTGGGGATTATCTGGTGAGTGGGGGTGGACTGGGCAGAGAAGGGAAAAGGGGGGAAATTGGGACAACTGTAATAGAATAACAATAAAAAGTAAAAAGGATATAATTCACTAATGTATATTTTATAAAACAAATGATTAAACAATTTGGTTAAAAAATGGGTAGAGGACTTAAATAGACACTTTTCCAAAGAAGACGTACAGATGGCCAAAAGACATTAAAAAAAGCTCAACATTGCTGGTCATCAGATAAATGAAAATTAACTTTCTTAAGTATGTTGGTATGATTTATAGGGGTATTTATTTTGGCATTTCAAAGGTGTTTTAAACTATATGCACAGTAACAATGTACAGGACTGGCTTAAAATCCTTTCACTAAAGAAGTTTTAGACCTGGGGCATGACTACCCACCATGACATGACCTTTTAAAAATTTATGATTTATTACAGCATCCCTTTTTTGTCTACATGATGATTTGGTCAGCAATGGACTGCAAGTATAACCATGATTCCATGAGATTATAATTGAGCTTAAAATTCTTATTTTCTGTTAATGTCATAGTCACCATAACATCGTATTGAAACGCATTACTCACATAATGTGGTGATGAGCATATAAACAGATCTACTGCATTGCCAGTCATATAAAAGTACAACACATACAATTATGTACTTGCCAATAATAATAATAAGTGACTATGTTACTGGTTTATGGATTTGTTAATACTCTACTACCGGAGTCCAGCTCCTGCAGATCCAGGGAATCCCTATGGAAGGAATGGTGTCAGCGAGGAATGACAGGAGACTTGGTGCTTTTAAGCTTACCAACCAGGCATCTCTGCCTTGCTGGGGTGAGTGCTTTATTTTATACTCTTGGGTAAGCATATGTGGCAGTGTGGTAGTAAAAAAAATTGTTTTCCAGAGTATATTTACCTTGTCATTGTTCTGTAGAAAATATTACATAACATTTGGATATAATTAGTAACATATGTTATATAAAATACAATTGAGCAGTTAGATACTTTGCAGTTTGCAAGCCTTATCTATATTGATATCATCTCTCTACTTGAGCCTCTTCCTTCTACTTATTTGACACCTTATTTTTTCAAGCTTAGGTGTAAATTTTATGGTTAACATGGGAAGTGATGTGTTGGCTAGCATATGGGTACATATGAGTCTGGGCATCTTACCAAGTGACTGAGAATACAGGGTCTGTGGTCATAGTGATTAATATCTGTCTCTCACTTCTAGATTTGCTTTGCTAGCTATAAAGGGCCCAAGAATTGAGATCCTACTTGTTACAAAGGAACCATCTTCTCCATTCCTTTCTTTTTTCCGGGGATGGTATCTAACCCCAATGTGCCCAGGCTCTAAGTAGTTGCCTGAAAAATCTATCCTTTTGAACCTGTGAAAAAAACCCTAAGGAGGCCCGGTTCTCTTAAGCTTTTCTGGAAATAGCAGTCCTAACCAATTTTTCTAATATGCATTTACACTGACCATCCTGTGTCTAGATACATAAGCTCCAGCATAGGGCAATGGGGGATCAGTTGGTTGTGGTGTAGGGGCTCTTGTGGGCCAAGGAAATCTATATAAAACCGAATATTTAGCTCTCTTCTTTCTCCTGCCCTTTCTAGGGGATTTTGGCCTGACTAGTCTATTCAGGGAAGTTCTAATCAGGACTGGCAATTTGGTGGGCATAATTGTATTATCATGAAATAACTCCTATTCTAGGGAAACTCCTAATCAAGTCTGGGGTACAAGGGGGATTTGGAGTGGTTATGTAGTCATCACTTACATTGTCCCTTATACCTCTCAAGAAATTCTCATTCTCACCATCTGTTCCAGTATGTATAGCAATAAAAATTACTCCAAGCACAGGCAAGCAAAAGAAAAACAACACAAGGAGATTTAGGTGCTTTTCCCTGCCAAGTCTGCTGTGAGGACGTGCGGCTCCCTCTGTGACTGTGTCATACAGCAGGGATGGGTTAGCTTCTGACACTCTACCATACTTTCTTTTTTTTTATTGTTTTTCAGTACAGTTTTCTGTCTTTTACTCCCATCCCATACCACCCCCAGTGCTCCCCCCTCCCTCCCCTTTCCACCCCCCCTAGTTTCTGCCCATGTGTCCTTTATACTTGTTCCTATAATCCCCTCCCTTTTTCCCTAAAATTCCCTCCCCTCTCTACCATACTTTTTAATCATTATTTTAGAGTGTACTCTTTCTACTTTAACAAAAATTTCCTATAAAATAGTATACCCTGTTACACTAGCAGCAGCCTCATACATGTTGTGTTTGCCACATCTCTTGATTTCATTTTTTTCATTTTGTGCTTGATTTACTCTTCTGTTGTTTTCTGCAGTAGTATCTATATAGGCTTGTAGCCCATGAGCAATAAGCTATACCTTATAGCCTATTTGTGTACCATGTCTGTGTAAGCGTGTACTATGATGTTCACACAAAGAAGAAGTCACCTAACAACACATTTCTCAGAATGTATCCTCCTTACCAAGGAGCACACGACTAAACTTTATGTGACCAATACCTCAGAAAAGTTTAAATAAAAAATAAGTAGTAGTGATTTTAAGTAAAGTAATTTCTATAGGTAACCTTTCATTTTTTGACATGCCAGTATTAAAAATGGTGCAAAGTGTCATTTAATTGCCTTAAAACCTTCACACTTATACAATGTGAAGTTCTAGAGAACTCTTCATTATATCTTTACCCCATTTAAAAAAGTACTATTTTTCAGTGAATTGACTGTCAGCCTGCCAACCAAAGTGTCGCTGGTTTGATTCCCAGTCTAGGGCACGTGCTTAGGTTGCAGGCCAGGTCCCCAGTTGGGGCACATGAGAGGCAACCACACATTGATGTTTCTCTTACTCTCTTTGTCCCTCATTTCCCCTCTGTCTAAAAATAAATAAATAAAATCTTTGAAATAAAAAGAGTACTATTTTTCATAGAGGTGTATAGTGATAGTTAGGCATCACCAGAATGCAAATCAAAGGGAAAGATTCTGTCAACAAAATTGGAATAATTGTGTATACATTATTTTTGCTGGGATGAATATATTGACATATACTACCATATGATACTAAGACTTAAGAGTTACAAAATAATAAGAAAACAACCCATTTATTGGCAAAAATATAATTAGTAGGTGCCAGTTTGCAAATTATGAAAAGATAACACATATACTTAATTTTTCATATTCTGCAACTTTAAAACCTAATACTCAGCACTTCCCAAAACCCCAGGGATAGTTTACAACATTGCACTGTCAAGTTTCAAGAAAAAAATATAATGGTTTGGCTCAAAGACATAATACCTCACTAAAGCATTTTTCTCAAAATAACAAACAAAAGAACTGGTATCATCAGTTGATATGGTGATTGCAGTGTTACATAATTTTTAATAATCATTTCTTTTTTGGAATTTAGAAGAGAGGTTTTAAACATTTCAAAAATAACAGTGAAACTTTTAATATAGAAAGTGATGTTTGAGTATTGCCTTTCTTTGATAACTGTATGTAAAACTCTGAAAAACTAAATATCAAATGAAGAATGGCTAGGGGTTGCCACTGGGAGAAATTGAAGTAAATATTGAAGAAAAGAATGAGTTGTTTCAAGGTACAATCCATGTTGTCTCAGAGAGGCCATAGACTAGAAAGCATGTGGTCATGTTTCCAGAAAAAAAAAATCATCCTAATCTTGCAGTCCTTACTCTGATATGGCCAAAGTTGCTTTGGAAACGACAAGGAGGGATTGTGCAATATGAATCTCTGTCAGAGAGTTGTGACAATAACATTCAGGGTCAAGCCAGCACATGCAAAATGTCTCCTATCAAAATAGCATACTGGCTACATGATGCCCAATAAAACTGAGAAGGTGGAATTGTGATTATGAAAGCACTGCAGATTAATAAATGATTCAATTTGCTTTCTGTTCCAAAAGGGAACTGGAATAGGTCTCAGAGCACCTAGGAAGCACTGATACCCAGGAACAATAAAGCGGGGGAGGGGTGGATAAAACAGAAGGGGCAGGATAAACAATAAGCCAGAGAGATTTTACCAGTCGGTGTGAGGAAAAGTAGAAAACTATAGTATATTTCTAGTCTTGTCATCAGCAACAGCAATAATCCCCACAGTCCCCCAAGTTTGTGTTAAAGCTTCAAAGGATAAACTAAATTCTTTCACATGCTTTTTATTTCATGGTTACTTTAATTTTATAAGTTTTTTTAACTGGATGAACAATATATCTGACATTAAAACAAGAATTAAGGGAAAGAAGTACTAAAAGAAGGGAATGTTACAATTACAAACTCAACAATAGACTAGAAATATAATAAAATAAAAAATAAAATATATTTTAAAAGGAATTTATAATTCAGCCACTTGAACTTGACTTTTCTAATGGCCAACTCTTTAAATCAGCATAAAAGTATTATTTCTAGTCACATGTTTTCTTAAAGCTATGACAGTGACAGCAAACAGAGAACATTTCGTTATACAGTTTGGGTAAGGAAATTTAGCAACACCATTGTTGCAGACCCCAGGCTGGCAGGTTCCATGTATGTGGCTGTGATGAACAAATTTACACAGACTACAGAAGTCCTGTGGAGAAAAAGGGATGGCATGGCCACATTCTGAGTGAGAGAGACCCCTGACCCCTGCCTGGACAAGCTTTTATTGCTTTTCTGGGCACATTACATTGAGGATGGTCCTCATTTACTATGCACAGGTTGCTTTAGGTATTTACCTTTTACAGAAAACAGAGGACAGGATGTTGCTAATTACATCAAAGAAGAAGGATATTTGCAAATGCAAAGGGAAAAAGTGTTTGAACTGGTTACACTCATCCTTGGGAGGTTTAGCATAGATTTTAGGAAGTTACTTTAAAGATATGCAGTAAACATTTCCTGCCTCAATTCAGGGTGAGGGAGCTTTAGCAAAAGAAAGCCTCAAAGCAGCCCAGGTACAATGCAGGCCTGATTCCCCATGGGACAATCTATCCGTGAGTGTGTGGGTCCTGTGTGCCGACCTTGCTCTCCATCAGTTTTCTGAAATCAGGGCCTGGGCTACACTCCCCACTGCCATATGGAACCATCCCCTATACACCATGTATATTAAGAATTTTTATAAAGATTGTATTTATTTATTTTTGGGGTGAGGGGAAAGAGAATGAAAGAAGCATTAATGTGTGCTTGTCTCTTGCATACCCCCTACTGGGGATCTGGCCTGCAACCCAGGTGATTGTCCTGACTGGGAGTCAAACCAGAGACCCTTTGATTCACAGGCTGGCATTCAATCCACTGAGCCACATCAGCCAGGGCTCTATTAAAATTTTTTAAAGAAACCATAGTGCCAGAGTATTTCTGTAGGTTTGAAGAATGTATGTATTAAATGTATGCATGGTAAAATAGGGTGTTAAAGCTTAGCTTATCTCTTTACCTTGAAAAGTCAGTGCCAGATTCAAATGAGTTTAATGACTCTGTTTTTTTCCCTATCAAATGAAAAATATGATATGGTGTTTCTTAAGATCTGTTCCACAAATTATTAGAATTAGTTTCTGCTGGATTTCATTATGTTGTTGCTCATAGACATTCCACAAATAAGTTAAGAATCCTGAGTTGTTGGACTTAGAGTGAGCAGCATACCCATTTTTCATGCTATATAGATTTCCCACTTATCTCCTTTTGCTGCTGTTTAACC
>PVKM010012722.1:12016-31359 GCA_004027735.1 Carollia perspicillata | reverse complement strand
TCTTCGCATTTAGCAAAGACAAATACCCACAGCACCTGGGTTTTCATCATTATTAACTTTATCCACATAGATTGAGTCTTTATCCTCGTTCTCAAGAAAAAAAAATTCAATTGGCCTGGCAGGGGGTATGAGATTGAACACCCCATTCTAATCCTCCTTGGTCAAGCAAGCAAGATTACCTAATAGCAACCTGGCTGAGGCTGTGCCAGCCCCGAGTGCTGGTGGCCGTCCTGTGACAGGAGGGGCCTCGACCTCAAAGACAGGAAGTGGGGCAGACAGTGTGGCCCTTCAGTTCAGAGAGCAATACATGGCTAAGATCACAGTTTCTGGAGCAAACATTTTAGATCCATTTTTCAATTCTGCCATGACTGGTTGAATGACCTTATGTAAATCCTTAACCTTTTTTTGTGATACTGTTTTTTATCTCTAATGTGGTGATAATAATGTTATTACATGAAAACTATTTGAAAAGTTCCTGGCATCATATTAAACATTTAATACATCTTGGTTATTATTTTATGATAGTGGCCAATTGTAGACTATTTTCTACTTATCAAATAAATTAATCTCAGGGCTCCTAATGTTCATACTCCTATGACCATCAGTGCTTCAGAAATGAAATGATCTTACTTAGTTTGTTAAGAGCTATATGATTTACAAGCATGTTCAAAATATTGATGACAAAAGGGGGAAAACAGAAGGTTTTATAATTGGCTCTAGTTACTTGTTGTAGTGAGGAAGATTGATTTTCTAATAAACTTGAACATATTCTGATTTTTCCTAGTGAATATAATATTTATGTAGAAAAACTATACTAGAGGATATTTGCATAATTATTGAAAAATGCAAACACAATTTGCTTATTAAGTGCAATTATACAGATGAGGCCATTTAATTTTCTGCTGATGGATCCCATGTTTATTTTCAGGTACATGACAGATGGAGGACTCAACCTGTATACGAGAAGTCTGAACCGAATGCCAGACACAGTGACTGCCAGGGACGCCATTCAGAGAGGGGTTCATGACGTGACAGTCGACGCAGACAGGTAAAGGCATCGCACGTATGTGATAATGAGGGGCGTACGGACCAATGTCATGAGTGAGGTCCTAGGAATTTTACAGTACACATGAAAGGAATTTTATTTTGATACAATAATTATTTTGGAACATTTGCAAACAACTAAGGTGGTTTTGCTTCAAGACTTCAAGACTTTTAAAACTATATATACCTAAAAAAAATTGCATTGCTGGTGAGAATATTTAATTTTAGGTTACATGGGAGCAAGTTTTGATATATGGAAAGCAAAATTATAAACATAGATTTATGTTCTTTACTTGAAAAGAACTCTGGCTGATAAATTCTTTTCAGTTTGGTTACCCTCAGATACACCTGGAGGCTAATGATGTAAAGATTAAAACATAATTTAAGTTATCAGGTACAGTACAGTAAACCTGGTGCTTTTCTTGCGGGGTTTGTTGAAAGCATACAACTCTCACTTTAGGCTAATTTCTGATTCATAATTGTGTCAAATTACGTGAAGGTAGGTGTGTGTTTCATAGACTAGTTATTATTTTGCTGGAAATTATTTTGTCAATTTTGTTAGCATTGCTGCTTTCGAGGATATTGTTTGTATAAAATAATGCTGTAAGACACACTTCTGACATAAGTTTGCCCCCTCTTCACTCAAAATTTTGACTTGATTGAGTAGGAAAGCTGTACCCTTCCTAACACTACTATGTATCAATACTGAGAGTGGTTCTTTAACTCAGCCTTTATGAAGAGGGGGAAAGGTTAAGATTTAATGTATCCAGATTCTGAAATAAGAGCTGTGTATGATTTCTTATGCATTGTAGCACAGCCAGCTCCAAAGGCTAAACAGTGAATTCTAATATTACTCTGCAGTCAGTTTCTCCTCCATCAAATGCTGCTGGCACTGGCCAGGTGGCTCAGTTGGTTGCAGTGTCATCATATACACCAGAAGGTTGAAGGTTCTAATCCTGGTCAGGGCACATACCTGGGTTGAGGGTTCAATCCCCAGTCGGGGTGCATAGGGGAGACAACCGATCAGTATTTGTCACATCTCTCTCTCTCTCTCTCTCTCTCTCTCTCTCCCTCCCCCTCCCCCTCTCCCTCTCTCAAATCAATAAACATATCCTCAGGTGAGGATTTTTAAAAAAATTCTTCTGATATTTTAACTGCTGTTGGTCAAAGGAACTGTGTTGATTCTCATACCAATCTTCTAGTCTGCATGCCAGGTGTGTGTGTGTGTGTGTGTGTGCGTGTGTGTGTGTGTGAGAGAGAGAGAGAGGGGGAGGGAGAGAGAGAGGGAGAGGGAGGGAGAGGGAGGGAGAGGGAGGAAGAGGGTCATGTGGTTATAAATGGCTTATGAAAACTTTTGCCACCCCACCCCCAAATTCCTCTTCAACCATTTTCCTCCCTGACTCCTTCACTGACTTCAGCCACCCCAGACTTCTTTCTGCTTTGGAACTGATGCTTCCTGGCCTGGAATGCCCTTTTCTACATTCATTGCATTCCTGCCTCCATCACAACAGTTCTGTTGCAGCTTCATGTTACTTTCACAGAGAAGCGTTTCCAGTGTAGCTAAAACACATTTTATTTCCAGTCACTTTCTTGGCCATTACCTTATATTGTTTTCTCCAATTTACACATCACTTCTTGGACATATCATACTTATTTATCTACATGTTTATTTTATATTTCCCTCATGACAGTGTAATCCCAAGAATGCAGAATTTTTGTCATAGTCGATACACGTCAAGCCTTTAACAAATGTCCGTGGAGTGAATGCACCCAGGAGCGAGTACAAGCTCCATTGCATACGGGCTAGCAGTGCCGTCCATCCCATTTGGTGGAGAGGCAGATGCTACTGTCGAAGAGCCGTGGTCCTGAGAACGCGCTGTGTAAGAGAGGGACTGAGTTGTGTGGGCAAATGAAAGGCAGTGATTAAAGAGGAAGAAATCCAAATCCAAAGTGCAGACCACCTGTGGAATCTAATGACCCACACGTTGTTAGCTGATAGTGGAAAACAATGAAGGACTAGAACATTGTGTTAGTTTTTGGGAAATGAGAATATTGTGGCAGAACCTAGGAATTAATACAAAGGCGATTTATTTTTGAGACAGTGGAACTAGCCAGCTCCCTGTGCTCCTGTAAGGCTCCGATGGGGGCCTGACTGAGGAACCTCAGCCCACAAAGAGACGCAGCTACGCCCTAATAAACTGGAATCTGTGCAAGTAGTGGCCCTTCAAGTGCGCTACCTGGACCCGCAGCGTCGGCATCACCTGGTTAGGCCTGCAAACTCTCTGCTCCATCTGAGGCCTAAGGAGTCCCAACCTGTGGGTGGGGCCCAGCAATCTGAGCTCTAACCCGCCCTCCAGGTCCACTGTCTTAAAATTAGTAGATAGACGCCAGGCCTATGAAAACATAAACATTTAACACAGAAAAAAAGACACTTCAAACTTTCTTCTTTACTGGATGTGTTCAGTCAAGGCAAAGAGAATATCAAAGTAGCAATGGCACTAATTTTAAAAATAGATCAACTACCGATGTTTTGCACCTGAAATAATTGTCTAAGTTAGATTCAGCTTCCAAGATTTATATATTTTCTGAAAGAATTGTGCAATTTAAGAAATACAAAAATAAACTTTAGTTATTTCTGTATATTAAAGAGCAAAAAGATTAGAATGAAAGATCCTACTATCAGCAGAGAAAGGACTTTCTCCTTTATTATATAGGCGAGTCTGAAGTTCTTTTAAAACCTAATATTCAGGAAATGAGTCAGGGTGCATACCTTTTTTAAATGCATAGTCTTGAATATTATGGTTGTGTAAGTCCTTCTGTTCACTTAAAACACCCCCTTATATAGGGCGTTGCTTCACAAAATGTCCTTAATTCCGATGTCCATTCCAAGTAAGATAGATGAGGACGGCCACAAGGCACTGCCCCCCTGTCAGGTTCCTCAGAAAAGATCCCGGGAAGTCCTGAAGTTCAGAATTAGACCTCCTTAACTGTCTTTAATGTAGTGCTTTTCCCATCACAGAGGTGTCTATGATGCTGTTTAGTGTATCCCTGTAATATTTTGAGGAATGCTAATTTAGCCTAATGCCCTCATTTTGTGGCTACAGTAGCACAAGGACTTGGGTCTTTGACCTCCTATGCTTCCAGTTTCCAGCTACCTTAGTGAAGGTCTTTTAAAAATATGAAACATATTGGCTCATTTTAACAATTATTAAATGATAAGGCTAGTGATGATTTACTGATAAGAAAGCTTAAAAGCAAAAAACAACATCGTTTTATTAATTTTTCACATTTCTGAGATGCGAAGGCCACTCAAGTGAAAATGCACTTAGGTAATGGCGAGGTAGCCAGCTGGCTGGGGCAGCACGGAGCCTGAGTTATTCCTGTTGCTCTAATGAATGGTGTGTGTTCCCCTTTGATCTAACTGGTCGAAGTGGGACGGGCAATGGAGAACAGCTGACTTCCTCTTCCCAGAAAACTGAAATGACTCCAGAGAAAATAGGAGGGCTTTCGGCAGCCAACTGGAGTGTATTTTGAGTATTTTATTACTCAAAGACATTGCAGTTTCTCTACTTTCCGTATTGATCCACCACCAACCACATTTCCTTATTAAACTAAGAAAAGATTAGAGAATGTGGCTATTCCTTGTAGACATGTTGGAGACTCTGGGAACTTTATAAATAAACTTGTAACAGATGGTGAGAATGTCTGGGCTTTATCCATTTGGCTCTGATTATAATGAGGTTTACTGTAATTCACATATACTTAAATGGATTGTGCTATATTCAAAAGGTAATTTTGGGGGAAAGGTGGGGGGATATTGTTCTTTGGACCTTATTTATTCCTATTATTGTCCTTACACTGACTTCTATGCTAGCATCAATAAATATTTGGTTAATAAGTATATAATTACTTTCTAATTACCTGATAGCAGAATAGCACCTTGGATAAAAATAAAATAAGTAATAAAAAGGTTTTGCATTTAATGGTCAGAGAGAATAATGTAAACAAAAGGTAAAATGATAATTAAGTTGACCAAGTAATAATAGATGTATATACAAAGTACATGAGAAGCACCAAAGGGAAATAAATAATATCTTTTACCTTGAAGACTTCAACAAGCAGTGTGACTTGAATGGGCCCACGGAGGGAGCATGAGACTTTTTGACACGTGGCCTGGAAGAAGTCAGAAGGTTTCTGGGAATAAAAGCACAGAGGCATGGAAGAGTTGGGTTTCAAGGAGATGTCAAAGAAAACAGTAGCAGGACACTAGTTAAAGCCATAAAAACAGATTTTATGAGGAACTATTGCAGTAGGGGAAAAGAGAATGCAGTGTAGAATTGGGCTTAGTTTTGAATTCAGGAAGAAAGAGTGGGGAGTTATAGCCAATGATGTGGGTGTCGGTGGATGAGAAGTTATTAAGAGGACCTATCAGGGGAGGGACTTCTTGCTAAACCTACTCAACAGGAGCTTTGCTGAAGGCAGGCTAGGCTGATCAGCTGCCAAGGGTAGAGAATGAGGAATTCGACCAGTATCGAAGGTGCTCAGATATCAAGGGTGGGGATCCTCTCTAAACTAACTCAGCAGGATTCTTACTAAAACTGGGCATGGAGGCCCAGTGAGGGGACAACGTCAAAGCTAACGAGATTTTGCTAGTGCTCTGGTAGTGTGGACAAAGATGACAAGAAACAAAATATTTGCAAGGACATTCTCAAGTTCAGCTCATTTTAATTAGTGCTTTTTTTAATTTCAAAGCAAGAGCACATGTTACAACCATTGCATTTAAATGGAACTCTTCCAGCCCTGTTTAGTGTAGATCAGTGGATTGAGCACGGGCCTGTGAAGCAAAGGGTTGTCAGTTCAATTCTCAGTCAGGGCACATGGCTGGGTTGCAGGCCAGGTCCCCAGTAGGGGACACATGAGAGGCAAACACGCATTGATGTTTCTCTCCCACTCTTTCTCCTTCCCTTCCCCTCTCTCTAAAAATATATAAATAAAATATAAATAAGTAAATAAATAAATAAACAAATAGATAGATAGATAGATAGATAGATAGATAGATAGATAGATAGATAAACAGTACTCTTCCAAAGCAAATGTTGAAGAAGGGTGGTACAAAGACCAGTACACTGTTTAGGAAGTGACTGAAAAAGTCCAGGTAAAAAAGATAAGCATCTAACTGAAAAGTGGGTATGGAGACACCATTTCCAGAGGAGGATGGGTTTGGTCTGTGTGTGTTACTCTGCTAAGCTGCTGAAACAAAATATCACAGATGGGGTGCCTTAAACGACAGATATTTCTTTTCTCACAATTCTAGAGGCTACAAATCAAATCCATGATTACAATGAAAGAAAACTTATTTTCAGGTGAGGGCTCTCTTTTTGACTTGTAGACAACCACCTTCTCACTGTGTTCTCATGTGGCTTTTCTTCTGTGCTCTGTCAGGGTCAAAGAGCAAAATGGCTACTGTCTATTTCTCTTTTTACAAGGACCCCAGTTGTATTGGAAGAGACCCCCACCCTTATGACCAATATTTATTCTTAATTGTCTCAGTAAAAACTCTGTCTCCAAAATAGACACACTGCAGGTCAGGGCTTCAACATATAAATTTTGAAGGGGCGGATGGGGGCACAGTCCAACCCATATCACTGTGCAACTCCCAGGTGGTTTTATTCTTGGAGATACGGTTTCAGTCACTGTATACATACTAGATTAAAGTAATGAGTATGTATGTCACATGCACAGTACAAGCTCAAATCCTACAGGAATCAGGAAGAGCACATAAAATGAATGCAGTAGAAGAGAGATGGTAAACATGGCCTCTCCGGAGGGGGAAGTCGCCCTGAGGCCCAGAGGTTGCTCCCTGGAGAAGTGTCCCAGTGTGCAGAGGAGGGCTGAGGGCCACCGAACCATTGGAGTTTTCAAGTGATGTCAAGAGTCTGGGCTTTTGTGAGAAATCTCCTAATTTTAAAATATTGTCAACTGTCTTAATAGAACTGTGAGCTCAATAGGCAAACATGCAAATTTCTTCAATGGCAAATAATCTAGGAAGTCACAGAGAACCCTATATACAGTAAGACACAATGAGCATTCTCACGTATGGTCACATAAATCTCCCGGGTCCCGGAAAGTTTCCCACAGAGGTGTACCCGTGTGGTACCTGCTGTATAGAATGAGAGTGCACCAGTATGAGAAGCGGGCCCATGAGGTGTAAAACTATCTGAACACATTTCCACGTTTTTAGTGCGAGACAGGACAAATTTAAGGTCATTTTCCAGCCACAGAATCCCTCAGTGGCACTGGCCTCAGGCCTGTTATGGCAGTAACTAATTAATTTTGTTTAAACAACTATATGAATCAACACTGAGGGCTAAACACACATTTATAGCTGTGATGTAGTGTGAGAAAACAAGCCCTAAGAATAAACTGTTGACATTTAAAAAGTAAAGGAAGCGTAGCTGTTGGAGACAAAGCAGTCAGCTCTAACACAATGTCAAGAAACAGAGTTAATGGCTAACTTTGAGGTGGAGAGAAGAGGAAATAGGCAACAAAAGTCAAATTCCATGGACAAGTGCAGTTAGGTGAAGAAGGCGTATGCCAAAAAGTAAAAAAGAGTAATATGAAATTTAGCATTTTAAAGTTAGATGTCTCCTGGGCGATTAAGCAAGGTACAAGCCACAGCCCAAATTACTAAAATAGAACGGTCAAAGACGTCAAAATTTGGTTAGTCAGATGATGTATCCAGGTGGTCATTAAGTCAATATGATGACATAATGAGTCTTAAAGCAGAGGGACCTGAAGCTCCAGATACCAAATTCTGTATTAAATATGAACAAAATTATATAAAATGTAGTAGCAAAAATACCTTTTTAGGTCCATTCTAGATTGTCTGTTATATCATTATCTAATTATATTTCTAAACATAGTGATAGTTGATTTCAATTATAAACTAATCAATTTTACTATTGATTTTTTTAACTTTTAATTGCGGCCTTTTGAACATGTAAGAACATAATGCATCATAGAAATTATTATTTTTGTACTGTAGTAACTGACAGATGGGTTTGCTTTGCAATACCACAATCCAGATGCTGAAATCAAGTTGAGGAAGGAGTTTGCGAAAGGCCCTGAGCAACTGCCATGATCTTAAGTGCCTCTCAGGTTACCAGTCATTGCAATTCTGACTGCAGTAGGGGAAGCCTTGGCCCAAACATCCACTCAGGCCGAATCCCTTGATGGGGTTGGGGAGAGAGACTTTTCCTCTGCCCTCTTAGGTTTAGTGTTTGGTAACGTGCAGACTACACTGACAAAAGGCAGATTATCAGGAAAAAAGACCAATTTTTAAATTCATGTATATGTTTGTTCACAGAAAATGTGACTCAAGGAGCTAGTTAGAATTTGGTGCTCATCGTAGTAGGGGAAGGAGAGTGGGAGAAGGGCACTTATGGGAAAGCAAATGCCTTCTGGGAAAGATAAATGGTCCCTTAGAGGAAGCGATGGGAGCCAAGATGGCTGTGAGATAATGTCTGTTGAGGCGGTGTCTTATCCTGACTTCTTGTTTCCGGTGATAGGAGGCAGTCCTCACTGGTTGTAAAATTCGCAAGGAGTGGGTATGTGACAGTAGAATTCTTTGGGGATGCTCCACTTTTAGGCAGATACAGGAGTTTAGAAAACAAAAATTTTAAAAGGCCCAACTCTTCACAGTGGCATATTTTGAATCCCTTCACCCTACATCTACCGCTGTTATCAATGTGTAGAAAATTTCACCGAGTGCACAAAGAGAACCATAACAAATCCTTAGAACGTCAGCTGGAGAGTCAATGCTGAGGGAGGGAGGGAGGTCTTTCATATTTCCATGACTTCACCAAATAGGAGAAGCAAAGGCAACAGAAATTCTCCTAAGCCACCAAGCAAACAGGCCGCCAAGCAAATATCTCCAGGGTTTAGATTCGCAATGCTTGCCACTGCTCTGTGTACATTCTAATAGTGTATTCCATTCTGTGCTGATTTGTTCCAACATAATCACAGAATGAGTATATTGCCACATCTTAAGTATTTCCTTCATTAGCTTACTGGCTTTCCATAGTAATTAAAAGCAAACACAAGAAAGAGTAAGAGGCTGAGATAAAAATAGATAAAATAAAGATAATTACCTCACTTCATAATAAAATGCCCTGCAGTTTTTTTTCTCCCTCATTTGTTTAAGTAGCGAGACAAGCAAAAATGGGGGAAGTAGTTGCCTTCTCACTTTCCCCTGGTACCTGCTCACCAACACTGGCTTGGGAACTGAGGCTGAACTTTGTCCCAGTTCTCAGAATTAACTGACCTCATTGTAAATAATCCTATTGACTCCCAATAGTTGTAAGTAATACCTCTCATAGAATGAATTCACAACGAAGACATATATTGAGAACCTACTGTCTGTCAAGCACTGTGCTCAATCCCATGGGCCTTCCACTCAGAGGTCTTACTTAAGACATTAGAGTAGGGATTGTTAAAGCCTAAAAAAAAAAATGAGACCCAAAGAATTCTTGGGTAGTACAAATACAACAAGTTGTGGATATTCTTGGTTGGGACACCTTTTAGTATCTTTCAAAACAAACACAGGAGTCTCTAAGCTCTAGCACCTCCCTTTAGGATTGCTTCTGACATTAAACTTGACCAGAGCTAAACTTGACCATTTTAGAAGTGATCTCCCAGTGGAGGAGACGGTTCTCAGCTCTCTGGTTGTGCAGTATTTTTACTACATCTCCTTCCAAAACAATTTACTAATGAATCCTATGAAGACGACAACGAAGATAATGATGATGATGATGATGCTGATGATGATGGAGTCAAGGCAGTTACAATAAAAATAGTTATAGTCACTCTCCATAATGAGGGCATAATATGTGTAGACAGCATGCCACAGTATTTAAATGCATTATTCTAGTTTATCTTTAAAACAGCCCTATGAAGTGGGTTTTATTCCTGCCATTTGGGTAGACAAATAGTTCTTCAGCCTTGCCCATTGACTCTGTTAATAAATGGCAGGTTTTAAATTCAGTTCTTGTGCTCTTACTATTTTTCATAAAATTTATTACAGTAATTCAGATAGAGGTTTTTTATAATAGCGTATGACATTTTCTGATTTTTAGAATTATTTCATTTTTTCATTTTGGTTAAACATACACATAAAATATAAATAGATCTTTTTATTCAGCTTCACCAACGTTGATGGTTATGTTTCTTCAGTATGTAATCATATTATAGTTCTACCACAGATTGCCAGTAAACTTAAAAACACAATTAATGGAACAACATTTCACATTCATTAGAGCTTCTAAAACACTGTTTAAATGGTTAATACCAGTAACGCAATTTAGCAGTATTTTGTTCTTTTATATATAAAAATCTAGCAGAGTCTGAAATTTTTCTATTGAAATACCTTCTGACAGGCTCAAAAAAATCACAGAAAAATGGAAAGAGGTGAAATATGTTCAGCTTATGTACAGAAAAATACTAAAAGAGTGCTTACATGAACGGAAAGGCTGTTTGGGCCTTTTATATTACATGATTTCTTTTCCACAAAGAGAAATAAAACTGGAGAGATTGTGTCAGCTACTTGATTTGATTTAAGAAGTTACATCAATACATGAAACGTTTGTTTTTTTCCTGCAAGAACTAAGGGTGAATTTGTTTTAATAGGCTGACAAATGGGGTGAGACATTCAATTTGGAATAATTGAATCGAAGGCTTCCAGCTGACAGCTGATGAATTCGGCATCTTCTTCACTCTAACTGCATAGAATGGGTGGCATAGACTTATTTGAGTCATATGTGCTCCATTTATATTCTTTTTTTCTTGCTTGACTTAATTTGTGCTTGAAATGGTTAAGTTATTTGTATGAGCTGGATTATTTTATGCATTAACAGCTTCCATATGTTTTTTCAGGTAAGTTGCAAATGAAAGTGTATTCATTACAAATCAGTGCTTATTTTCTGAATTAAAGTTATCTTGTTATTATAAAGCTTTTCTATGATTATTGAAGAAAATTTACAGAATAGATAAAAGTGTAGAGAAGAATCTAAAAATAATCCATAAACCTCCCATCCCCCAAACAACCGAGATTGTTGCTTTGATGCTTTTCCTCCCAGCCTTGCTTACCAGCTCCCCTTACACAGCTTGGGTGATGCCATCTACACTTGTGACCCTGCTTCCTTTTCTTAACTTACCTAATGGACAGTATCACATAGTATGAAATATTATTGTACATTATGAATTCTAATGATTTATGTTATTCTACCATATGGAAAAATTGTATATAAGGAGGTTGTTTAATCAACCATTACATTTAAGAAATTCATCAAATTTCTGATTTTCCTACTGTGGTTATAGAACTATATCCATGTACTTGTTTTCTAAAACACCCTAGAAATTTGAATGAACTGAGAGAATGCCTCACATATATTCATGTGCATATTTGTTTTTGTGTATGTGTGTTTATATATGTGTGTGTATATATATATATGTATATATATAATATAATTAGGTAAAAGAAATCACAATAGAAATTATAAAAATTTTGAGCTGAATGATAATACTACATATTAAAATTCATGGGATATGGTTGAAAACCATGCTTAGAGGAAAAATTTTTTAGCAAATTTTATTTTTCAAATTTTTATTTATTTGTTGAGTTTAGAGAGAAGAAGGGAGAGAGAGAAACATGGATTTGTTGTTACACTTATTTATGCATTCATTGGTTGATTCTTTTTTGTTTGTTTGTTTGAACAGAATGGCGAGCTGTGCAGCTATGGAGTGTTTTCTTTTTTTTCAGTTCTAATTTTATTTTTAAGTGTATTTTATTGATTATGCTATTATATTTTTCCCAATTTTTTCTCCCCTTCCCCCCTATCTGTCCTGCACCACCCAGCTGTCCAGCATTCCCCCTTGCCCTTAGTTCATGTCCATGGTTTGTATATGTGAACTCTTTGGCTTCTCTGTTTCCTATTCTATTCTTAACCTCCCCCTGTCTGTTTTGTACCTACCAATTATGCTTCTTATTCCCTGTACCTTCCCCCCATTCTTCCCCCACTCCCCACTAATAACCCTCTGTGTGATCGCCATTTCTCTGTTTCTGTTCCTGTTCTAGTTATTTGCTTAGTTCGTTTTTGTTTTTGTTTTAGGTTCAGTTGTTGTTAGTTTGTTGTCATTTTGCTGTTCATATTTTTTATCTTCTTTTTCTTAGATAAGCCCCTTTGACATTTCATATAATAAGGGCTTGGTGATGATGATACTAAGTTTGAAGAAGAAGCCAAGTTTCAGTCAATAGTTTTTAACATCTATTTGTCAGCAGGAAAACTTAGCTGACAAAATACTTTAAAATTATGACAAACTCATGAATCCTAACAGTTTATATAAAACCATAAATGTATACTTGAAATAAAAATCTAAAATTAAAGCTAAATTATAAATTAATCTTAAGGAATGAGATTTACACAGAACTCCTTTAACTTGACCTTATCTGGGAAGCACATTATCTGCCCTTGCATTCTAAATGAAAGCTTTACTGGATAGAATCATTTTGGATGTAGGTCCTTGCCTTTTATGACTTTGCATACTTCTTTCCTGCCCCTTCTTGCCTACAAGGTTGCTTTTGAGAAATCAGTTGATAGTCTTTTGGGAATTCCTTTTGTCTTGCTGATTTTAAGATTCTCTCCTTCATTTTAATCTTGGCTAATGTAATTATGATGTGCCTTGGTGTGTTCTTCCTTGTGTCCAACTTCTTTGGGACTCTCTGAACTTCCTGGACTTCCTGGAAGTCTATTTCCTTCACCAGATTGAGGAATTTCTCCATTATGTTTTCAAATAAGTTTTCAATTTCTTACTCTTCCTTTTCTTCTTCTGGCACCCCTATGATTTAGATGTTGGAATATTAAAGATATCCTGGGGGTTCCTATGCCTATCCTCATTTTTTGAATTCTTGTTTCTTCATTGTGTTCTGGTTGACTGTTTATTTTGTCCTTCTGGTCCAAATCATTGATTTGAATCCTGGTTTCCTTCCTGTCACTATTGATTCCCTGTGCATATTCCTTTATTTCACTTTTCATACTCTTCACTCTTTCCTCCATTTTGCAACCATACTCAACCATTTCTGTGAGCATCCCGATTACCAGTATTTTGAACTGTGCATCTGATAGGTTGGCTATCTCTTTGTTGCTTAGTTGTATTTTTTTTTTGGGGGGGGAGCTTTGATCTGTTCCTTCATTTGGGCCAATTTTTTTTTTTGTCTCAGCATACCTGTTGTGTTGTAAGGGGCAGAGCCTTAGATATTCACCAGGGTGGGGCAACCCACGTGTCTGTGTTGTGATGCTGTATGTCAGGGAGGGGTCTGAGAGGGAGCTTGCTCTACTCTCTTCCGGTTTTCAGTCACTTCCCCAACTATCCACAATCAAATTGGGCCCTTCTGGTGCTGATTCCTGGGTGGGTGGTTTGTGTATGTTCTAGGACCCTGAGGGTCTCTCCAACAGCTCTCCTGTGAGGCTGGGAGTTTCTCCCACTGCCGCCCCAACCCCCACATGTGTTTTCAGTCAGAGGTTTGAGGCTTTATTTTCCTGCACTGGAACCCTGGGTTGTATGGTCTACCTCGCTCCCCAGTTATTCCTCTCGGTTTATCTGCACTCAAATATGGGACTGCCCAGTCTGCCAGCCACCACCTTGCCTCGAGCCCTCTCTGCCTGGCTGCCCATCTCTGCCCCTCCTACTGGTCTGGATGAGTGTTTCTTCTTCAACTCCTTGTTGTGGGCCTTCCATACAGTTCGATTTTCTGTGAGTTCTGGTTGTTTTTTTGTTTTTAAATTTGTAGTTGACCTCCTTTTGGTTGTGCGAGGAGGCATAGTTTGTCTACCTACACCTCCATCTTGGCCAGAAATAGTCCTCAGATTAGGTTGCATTTTAAGGTGCTGGCGCTTGGGCCTCTGACATATGAATTTTGCCTGGGGTAGAGGAGTAGCATACAATTCACCCAGAACACTCTTATTCTCTTTGTACTGCATCTAACTCTATAGCTATGAGAAGATACAGTAACAAGTATGAGAGCTATATATCCCTCTTCCTGTCCTAAATTTAAAGCCATGGTTTCTCAACAACCCTGCAGCATAATCATAGACAAATAAAAGTGAATTGAGAAAAGAGAAAGGTGACGCCGTAAGACTTTCCACCTCAAGCCTAAAACACCTGGAAGAAAATGTGGAATAGTATCAGTCATCTGAATATTTAACATTTTAGGAAATGGATAGCAATATTTAGAAAAAAACAAATTATAAGGAAAATTATTAACTTCTATCATATTTCTAACAAATATTCTGCTGCTTAACTGTGATTCCCTAATATATCAAAAATAAGGTTCACAGAAGCCACGTACACCCTCCTGTGTCCAAGCAGCAGAGCAATTTGGCTGTCATTTGAAATCCCCAGCTGTGAGTGTGCCTGGTTATTAGGAGGAATCCACCTTCATAGCTGCGGCCGTCACAGCATACAGAGCTGAGGTGCTGCTCAGTCTCATAGCCAGGGTGAGGATGGGCTAGCAGAGGAATTCTGAAGAGGATTTTTAAACATTCATGTTTCAATGCAAAGATTGTGTGCGGTTCTTAGATATAAATGCTTATGTTTGTAGCTTATGTGCCGAAAACTGTCCTTGGAAAAAAACTCATCCATAGCCATCATTTTTGAAAGATGCATGCTTTTAAACAGAGCATGCTGTTCTATCTCTTAGAAATCTGGTTAGTCTACCATTGATCCATGCATTATTTTCATGACGGATGGCATTTTTGTCAGCAAAAGGAGGCAGTAAATGTTGATATATGTTGCTTGATATTTAGCATTTGATAGCTCCTTCATTATCCCAATTCTACTTTAATAAAACGATGATAAAGAATACGTGTAAGATAAGAAAAATTTTCTCCTACAATGCTAACCACAATTCTCTTTTTTCCTTCTTTACACAGAAGACAGTGTTGAGTTAAGTTTTAAAAACACTCACTTCTTTACAAATAAGCAAACAAACACGAGATTTCTTTAATTGGTTAGAGAATGGCTAGGTGCTCTGGAGCACTGGTGATACCGGCACCGTCCTTCACGCAAACACTGGAGGAGGGATTAGGCCAGTCCCCGAAATGGAGGTTCTGACAATTGCAGACAGGCTAAGCAATGGTCGCTCCTGTTCTGACATACGGTAGTGGAGAAGGGGAAGGGGATCTCCATCTGTTTAGCTGTGTGAGAGATGCTGTATGTACCAAGTGCTTTCTTTATATTCATCATCAAAGGCACTGTATTCTGAACTTGGAAAAGAAGGCAACTAAAGCATGGAGAGTGGACAAGTTTACCTAAATATATTTTACCTAAATATTACTAAATGTGTTTTGTTTGTATTTTAATATCTTAGGAACATGTTCCTGCCCCCTGCCCACCCCCCCATTTTGTTGACAATGGAATAGCTAACTGTATCTATGTGGGCTTTCGTGACTGACATTTCAGACTAGAACAGTGTAGAGACAGGGTATGGTTAAGACGTTTTTCTAACCTTAAAGTAAGTATCTGTTCCATAGTATGTGTTCCCGTGGTGCAGTGAGGTTTAAAAGTGCAAAGCCAGTAGGAAGTGGAAGAGAGGACTGTCACACTCCTTGAGCAGGCAGGCAGCAAGAGGAGAGCAGGCCTCCTGCTCACACTCCCTAAACATCGGTGGACACCCTTTTGTAAAGTGAAGCTGTGTGACATACAGAGTGAGCCTTACATTAACTTTTGAATGTTTTCTACCTTGAAACATGCATTTAAAATAAATTTTTACCTGCATAAATGTTCTCTTTGGGTTAAAGGCTTAATCACCGCACTTTAGAGAGAGACTTTTCTTAACCTTCTGATTCCATTGTTCCCATAATTACAGCAACTCGTTAACTCAGTGGGTATCAGTATTGATTATGACTTTTAGATTGCATTTTTGCTCATTAAATTTCTGTCTAAAATGCTGGTCGATTGTTCCTCTCAATAGGCGGCCACCTTGCAGTTTTCCAAGATATTGGATTCATGGTAAGATGATAGTGTTCAAATTGACACTGGTGGTCACTAAGGAACCTGGACTTTTTTCTAACTGCGATGCTCTCTGTTTGGCAGATACAACAGTATGTGTAGCCTTCTCTGCAGAATTAATCATGAAAGTCAAGTGCATACTGCAGGTACAATCAGTACCATCTAATTATCTCAAACTGGTTTGTCTTATGACTTTATTTAGCTGAGCACATGCATACAATAATAACAAATTAGCTAATTCAAAATCCTGTCAACCGCAGGCAATTGAGTCATTGTAAATGGAGCCTGGTGCATTTTAGAGATTGTATCTGCATGACAAGCTAGCAGGTATGAAGAGGAAAGACAATAAGGCAAGAAACAGAAGAGTTTGATTTTTTTTCTTTAGGAGAAAAACCTATCAACCTATGAGTCTTTGTTCACTGTGTGTATGAAGCATCTGGTTATTCATATTGTTATAACCCATTTCTAATATGTTATGAACCATATATCATTATAAAATACTAAGAGAAAGTGAGGTTGATGTTTCAGACTCACAGGAATTTTTTTTTTCTTGAAGGAATCTCTGTTGGTCAGTCAACAGACACTTTCATGCCTTTTCTTATCCTCCATGAATAGGTACAACTAACGAGCCTATTAGTTCAGCTCTGCAAGGCACATGCGGACCTAGGGCATACACAGCTCTTGGCATTCAGCCCAGCTTGAGGGCCCCAAGGCGGTGATTGCAGCCAGCCCTTCATGGGTGTGAGTGGCAGGAGATGAACGAGGGAAGTGTTCTCTGTCCTAGGTGTTCCTCTCAGCTTATATCAGCTGTCTGTCTCCCTGACAGCCTCTTGCCTACTGTCAACATCTTTCACTCTCCTCCTCTCTTGCTGCTTTCTTTATTAAAACCTATTTACTCACATGGGAAACTTGACCGGGACAGATCTTGAAGTGGGAGAGAGACTTGTCTGAGGTGCTCTGCAGGTCCTCCAGGGTAGAAATAGTATTTCTTTCAGTCCCAAGAGAAGGGCGTAGGGAATTTCCATGGGGTCAGGCGTTCTCAGGGCCCAGCCTCCACATTCCTGTGTCTCATTTTTTTTGTAACTCAAACTCTGTATTTCTGTCCCTGACCACACTATAAAGACAATTTTCCATTTAAAAATGCCAATCTTCCTAAGGGTAAAAGTGTTAATTAGCAATTTTCCTGGGAGATCTTTAATTCATGTCATTCACTGGCATTTGTACATTTTCCAATGTAAGTATATGGGCTGATGAATTATTTCACCCTAATTGTTTTGTCAAATTAGTGACCTGTTTCGAAAATATATGTGCATAGGTTTTGATAAAAACATATTCTTTCAGATCAGTTACCTCTTTTTCTGGTTTTAACTTGAGAATGAGACATTGTGTGTTGAATACTTCGATGTTTTGTTTAAGACATGCTGGGTATAATTTCTGTTCATCTATTATTAAACAAAACAGTATATACTATAGTTCTAGTGGTAAAATTTTAATGGAAGATATTTTATTTGCAAACTGTGATGTTATTGCGTAGGTTAAACGTTTAAGACGTACACTTAATGTAATAATGAAAAGCTTGTCCCTCTCACCTCGACCCCCACACCTGTGCAGTTCTGCAAGTCCTCCATATTGAAACTCCCTTTCCCACACCTTCCGAACATCTGAACCCTTTCCCTGCGCTTCCTAGAATTCAAATTTACTGTCACCTAAATGGCCGCTCTAAGTAACCGCTTCTTGAGTAACACCCTTCTGCTTGTTTTCCCTGTAAACTGCCTCTCCCTACCTCAGGCTTTTGATTCCCGCAGAGCACGTTCCCCACACCCTCCGCCCGCTGGGCATGGACGTAGGTTGAAATGATCGCCTTTCTCCAACTCATGCTATTTACCCCCCTTCCCTCACGTGCAGTTTGAAGCCCGTACTACTAATCTAGACCACCTGCTGCGACTCCTTGGTATTGTCATTCTAAGAACCTTAAGCCACACTCCCTCAGTTTTTCAGTAGTTTAACTCCTTTTCTTTCTTTGGTCACTTTTTAACATTGTTACTGTCAAAATGTATCATGATATCAATGTCTACACAGACTTCCAATAGCTCAGCCTCTCAGGACCTTGACACCTTACCCTCCAATGACCTAGCCTTCCATCCTTTCTTAGCAACATGGTCCCACTGTCGTGTCCTAGAGCTTGTCATTAATAAAAGCTTTACCCTCTCCTTTGGTACAGTTTCAACTATCATACTCTTTGACAACTGCTCCTACTTTCCTAGTTTACTCTTTTTTTTTTGAAATATGAGCTTCAAGAATAATGTAATTCTACCAGGACCTTTAAGCCATTGATCCCAAACTTGTCAGAATTTCACACCTTCATTGCGTCCTTATATTTTTATTTGTACAAGTTAGATTCTGTAACCCATTTAAAAATCCATTTATTGGATGTAGATATCCTTCCTACTCCACTGCCCCTCTCTCGTTTTGCTAATCAAATGTAATAGTAAAACCTCAACCTTTACTTCAGCCCAGCATTTCATCTACTCTGCACCTACCCAGCAGAAAATGACAAGAAAATTTTAACAATCATGCAGATTAACTTCCTAGTAAATTTATAACGAGTGCTCTCAAGTAGATTCCTAGTGTGCCCAGAAATTTCATATTTCTCTGGCCTACTCGCTGTTCATTCTCTTACTTGCTGAGGAAATGCTTACTGAGAAAATGGAAGCCAACCAAATATAATTGTCTTCACCCTCCCTCCCTCCCTACTCACAGCACTGGCGCTACCCCCTGCTACTCTGTAGGAGCCAGCTTACACTGCCCAAGGCCGAACATTTACTTGGGCACTGGATCTCGCACCCCGCCTTCTGTTCAAAGTTATAGTCCCATTGTTTCTAAGCTGTCTGCATTATCTTTTTGTGTTTGTTTGTTCCCCTAATTTATTTTCATCACCATACCAATATGTTTACATTTCTCTTGTGATAAACAAAATTAGACAAAGCAAAAGCCATCCCCCAAATTTCACACTGCCCTTGACCGCTACTCTCTTTCTCTGTTCTCCTTTACGTCAAAACCCTTGAAAAGATTTATTTTTTTAATCTCTTGACATCTCTAGTGCTCTCTTTAGTTTCTTTTTTTTTCACATTTTTTTACTGTTGTTCAAGTACAGTTGTCTGCATTTCCCCCCACCACTACTCCATACCCTAGCCTTCCCCACATCCCACCCTTGATCCTGCCTTCCTTCGGCTTTG
>PVKM010012722.1:0-11916 GCA_004027735.1 Carollia perspicillata | reverse complement strand
TCTTGGCTATTGTAAATTGTGCTGCTATGAACATTGGGGTGCATAGTTTCTTTTAAATTGGTCTTTCAGTGTTACTCTTCCAAATCTGATCTTATTTGGGTAATAAACATTTTTTTTATTAAGGTGAGCAATGATTTTCATTGATGTCAAATGCATGTAACTAAATCTGGTGATCATTTCTTGTTCTTCTTCTGAACTGTTAGCACCATCTGATAAATTGATTACTTAGCCTTCTGAGACCTTCCCCACTTCTGCACCTTGAAGAATCATTTATGATGTTTGAATAGGGGAGTGATATAATCAAAGTTCATTTGAGGAAGAGTCACCTTGATAGACCAGAACTAGAGAAAAAGACAGGCATAAGTAATTGCAATCATCAGAGAGATAGGTAATGACAAAAATAACTAGGGTAGTACTGGTGTAAAAGTAAAGAAAGAAAAGGATAGAAGATACTTTAAAAATGTGGAACTAATGCAAATTGCAATGGATTTAATATTAAGGGGAAACTAAAATGAATATCTGTAGTTGCAATAATAAGAAACAGCCCCTACCCTGGCTGGTGTAGCTCATTGGACTGAGTGTGGGCTGCGAACCAGAAGGCTGCTGGTTTGATTCCCAGTCAGGGCACATGCCTGGGTTGTGGGCCAGATCCCTAGTGGGGGGCATGTGGGAGGCAACCACACATTAATGTTTCTCTCCCTCTCTTTCTCCCTCCCTTCCACTGTCTCTAAAAATAAATAAGTAAAATCTATTTTAAAAAAAGAAACAGCCACCTAATATCAGTGGCTTACAGTAATA
Organism: Carollia perspicillata; assembly: GCA_004027735.1. Taxonomy (NCBI): domain Eukaryota; kingdom Metazoa; phylum Chordata; class Mammalia; order Chiroptera; family Phyllostomidae; genus Carollia; species Carollia perspicillata. Next base: position 11,118 of record PVKM010012722.1, on the reverse strand, counting down.
CACATTTCTTATTTACAATACATGCAGACCTATGGATTGGCTGCTGTAGCTTGACTTGACTTGGTATTTTCCAATTCTAGACTCATACTGAAGGAGAGGCCTTGTTTGGAACATCTTTTCTTGAGACAGAGAGGAAGACAGAGAGAGCTGGCAGAAACTCACAGTGCTCCTTAATAGATGTGGCATATGTCGTATCTGCTTACATTGCATTGGCCAAAGTACGTCATGTAGTCAGAGTCAGAATCAAAGGAATAGACATGTATAAGCCACAGAATGGAAGAGGGATACAATATTCCTGAACAATAATGCCATTCAACATGACGGTGATTCAAACTAGTTTCTGTCCTTTTAAGTGACTGTGAAAATAATGGGCAGAAATAGAAAATCTGCCCTGGCTGGTGTAGCTCAGTGGATTGAGTGCAGGCCTGTGAACCAAAGTGTTGCTGGTTCAATTCCCAGTCAGGGCACATGCTTGGGTTGCAGGCCAGGTCCCCAGTATGGGGGCATGTGGGAGGCAACCACACATTGATGTTTCTCCCCCTGTCTTTCTCCTTTCCTTCCCCTCTCTCTAAAAATAAATAAATAAAATCTTTAAACAATTTAAAAAAAGAAATAGAAAATCTAGTAGAAAAGATGGATTTGGGAAGGAAGAAGATGAATTCAGTAAGAAACATGTTGTGTGTGGGCTGAACACCCAGGAGGAGATGTCAGGCAGGCAGTTTGAAATGGAACGCTGGCTTGTAGGAAAAGGTCAGGGCTGGAGATTTTTCATAGAGACAAGAACAGATCATTTGGGAACACCTACATTTGGGTAAAGTGGGGAGAAGGATATAGCGATAGGGAGAAGAATTACAGAATTCACAAATTGTAAAAACCCACCCAAGCTCAAGTGTTTAGTAAGATGCATCCTGATCAAAATATGAATTGCTGATCCACTATTAAGTTGCCCAGACTCACTCAGCTGTAGGTTCTGACTTCTGTGAATGTATCAGAGACAATATGGCATAGATATTAAAAATACAAGCTCAGGAATTCAAGATATGGATTTACTTTTCTCTCAACCATTTTGTGACTCTGAGATGAGGCAAATGACTTCCCTTCTCTAAGCCTGTTTTTTTTTTTTTTCTGCAAGATAGTAACAGTAACATTTACTTCACAGGATTGTTGAGAAGCTAAATGTGCTTATGCCTGTAAAATATTCAGACAGCTCCTGGCTTGTTTTAAATATCGAATTGGCATTAGTAGTGCTGCCCGCATTACCAAAAGAAAAGTTTGACTTTGGCTTCGTTTACCTTTGCTTTTCTTAGTCTTTTCTTGAAGCATATATTCTTTATTTATTAGTGTTAAATTTTTTTGACACTTAACAGGAATGCCTAAGATGTGTATTATTAGCCAATTATGTGAAAAATGCAAATAAGAGTAAATTACAAAATTCATGCAACACTTTGAGTAATAATGTATTTATGTAGATTCATTATGCCCAGATGCTTCCTTCTTGTTCTTTGCAAGAGTATGGATATGCAGCATGAATTTTTATTACTATCAATATTTTTATCACAGTGAAAGTATGAAAGGCTGTTTGGACAAAGTTGATACTATTTATCATTAACTATGTAAGCTTTTATGCTTAATGAGAAGTCATATGGTAATGAGAAATTTTTTAGGGGATTAAACAATTTAGAAGGGACAATTCCACTTAGTTTGAAGTATAAATGGTGGCAACCCCTGAAAACTGGCTAGAATTAAAAACTTGGAATGCTGTATCTATTTCACTGTCAGTATTTCTGCAGCCCATCTGTGGCCTAGCCGCGCACGGCATTTTGTTCTCTACTGGCGCTTCCTTCCCACTGAGAGGAGACTGCCAGTGAGAGAGATCTGTGTGTTGGGGCTGTCCTGGGTTCCCCTGCCATCATTCCTACTAGTAAAAAAGGTTACCGTATTTTTAGGACTATAAGATGTACCCGACCATGAGACACACCTAGGTTTTAGAGGAGGAAAATAGGAAAAAAAATTTTGAAGCAAAAAATGTGGTAAAATATTTAATAACCTGTGACCTCGCTCCACTGCCACCTCCCCCTGCCACCCCGACCCCACAGCGAGCCAGGTAAGCTACATTCAGACTACAAGACGCACCCCCCCTTTCCTCCCAAATTTAGGGGGGAAGTGTGTCTTATAGTCTGAAAAATACGGTAGTCTTTAGTAAAGAAGATGCTCTTCATGTCTCCAACACTTTCTTATTTTGTAATTAATCGCCTTTGAAGACAACAGTTGTCAATGAAAAAGTGTGTATTCTAGAGTCTATAGCCCATATTTATTGCTCTTTTAGTCTATCTTGTGGTTTTCCTGTGAAATGATTTTCGGTGTTTATTTTCTATTTGCATCAGTAGACATGTGTTAGACTGCAGGGCTGATTAAAATCCAGACTCCCATATGAGGCTTACAGATGTTGTAGAATTAAAGGAAATTAGCTTCAGGTCTGGCAGTGATTTTTCTAAAAATGGTTCTATTGATCTTAATGAATTGTAGATTTTTTTTGCTAAGCTGCCAAGATTAATAAATCATCTGTGAGAGCTGATTTTATAACAGACCTTGACATGTGTGATCTAATTCTAGAAATCAAACTTTCAGTCACAAATCGACAGCCTCAGGGAGGGTTAGAGGTTATGTTGGCATCCACATGTGTGTTCTGTCCTGCACTGCTGAGGTGAGTTTGGAAGCTATTGGAGACATCATAAAGAATCCCAAAGCACCTATACATTACCAGTGTAAATTCCCCCCGTCTCAATGCACAGCCAAGGAATGTGTTTTTAGAGGGTACAATGGTGACTTGGGTGGGATTTAACGTGCAGTTTTATGTTGTTTGATGTTTAAAAAAATTTGATGACAGCAATATTAGTTGCTGGTAAATGATCTAGTAATGTCCAAGTAGATTTATCATAAAGCGTAAGGTCTCGTTTTCTTATCTGTTCCTAGAAATAATAGATTATACATGCAGCCACTGAAGCGAATTGTCCTCTTTTGAATTTTTCCCCTGTATGGTATACAAGGAATGTTTCAGAATTAAAATAGCTAATTATTTTTATAGTCCTAGAGATAATTGGTATTTAATAAGAATATATTTGTTGCCTTAGTTTAAAAGATAAAGTCCTAATAGAAGATTAATTTGACCATTCATTTATAGATCAACATAATTAATATGAACTATTATTTTTTGTTGCACAAGCAGTATAGCATCATAAAAAGCTTTGCCTGAGTAGAAAAAATCCCCACCTCTCAAAGCACAATTTGTCACCATTTTTCTTTTCTAGTCTTTCTTCATAAGCATATTTGTTTCTACTTATGTGTGGGCTCATTCAGTTTTTTAGACTGCTTGTTCACTTACTACACAAAGCTTGTGATGATAGCAATAATCTTTATTATTATAGCTATATAATACGTTAATGTAAAAATACATTATCATCAATTAGTTAATGGTTGTGAAATGGATATGAAGAAAAATAAATCTCTGTATAGCATATTATAAATACAATGTTACAGGTTAAAATAAATTCAGTCATTGTCTTTTCTTTCCATACATCTTTCCAACAGTAAATAAAACACTATTATTATTATAGAATGTATACATGGATTATCACTGAAAACAGTATTATTTTAACTAGATTGACAAAGAGGGAAGACCCAATGATCAAATTTGCTTTGCAACTCATCCTTTTAACTTTCAGTAGTACTTTGTTGAAACGTACTATCATATCAGTGTATAGGTGATGCTAATAGTGTTCTCTCTACAACAGAAGCTTAAAAGACATTCATCCCACTTCTTTCTGTTTTTATTCTCCTCTCACGAGAGAAGCTCAGGAAGTACCTAAAACAAGTCATTTTATCCAGAACTTTACATAAATGCTACTGCCCTTTTGACTATTGAACTCTCTAGGTCCTGCTTCTCCTGTGTGACAAATACCTGATTTTAGAGGGGACCCCAGAAAACTTGAAGGTGGGACAGCTCAGCCGGAACCTGAGAGCCAGAGCTGAATCACATCGATGACAGCAGGACCATAGAAAGGCACGCTGTGTGAGCAAGGCGGGCCCCCAGAGAACATCCGTGCGCATGTGCATACAACCTGCAGACATCCTCTTGTACTGGAATTTGATTGAGTGGTTTTGGTTTTTGATCTTTCGTAAGAAGCTATGCAGTCCATGGTTAGCATCTGCTCATTGATCTCTTAGAATTTGGGATTATGAATGGACTCTATTCTCTATATTTTGAAATCAGCACAATAGGTATGTTTGTGCATTGCACTCTTTGCAAATATGGCAGGTCAGGTATTTTATATTTGTGGTTTAGTCAACCATCTTATCATTCTACTCCCATCACCACTCCACCCTCTCAAAAAAACAAAAAACAACAACAACAAAAAAAACTTCATCAAATTCAACCCATTTACAAGGTCATATTTATTTTTCCTTCTCAGGTTTTAATAAAAGTAAAGATAAATCTAACAGAGGTGAACACCTGAGAAAGCAAGTGCTAAACCATGTGTTTAATATGGTTAACAGTTATGGCCATATTATTAATAAAACATTCAGATGAACATGTTACCATATTAAACAAGCTTCATTTTAATGTTAAAAGAACCAAAACAGTTTGTCTTGGTTAAACAGGCATACTGTTGTTTCTGAATTGTTAAAAAAAAAATCTGTAAGTCTCTGGAATACTTAGCCTTTTCAAAGATATACAGTATTTGGCTTTCCAAATGTTTTCTTTCTCTAGTTTTCATTTCTTATTTTTTTTATTTTAATTGTTGTTCAAGTACAGTTTTCTGCCTTTTACTCCCATCTCAGCCCACCCCGCCAGCCTTCCCCACCTCCCTCCCATTTCCACCCCCCTGGTTTTTGTCCATGTGTCCTTTATACTTGTTCCTGCAAACCCTTCCCCTTTTCCCCTGAAATTCCCTCCCCTCTCTGCTCTGGTCACTGTCAACCTGTTCTCTATTTCAGTGTCTTTGGTTATATTTCGCTTGTTTGTTTTGTTGATTAGGTTCCATTTCTTATTTTTAAGATGAAATAAACTTCATCTCAGTTACTTTTATTGTATGAGCTTGGGTGGTGGTCTTTAGATTCAGCATTAGGAATGAGTTTTGAAATTTTTATCGTTTGAATGCACCAGTTAGTGACAGGCTCCAGAGTAGCAGTCAGGACTCTGGAGCTGTGATGAGGAACTCGGGATTTTATACCTTCTCCCTCCTCACCCTATGTAGGTCAATACCCATAATCACCAGTATACATCTCTCCTACCCGAGAATACTCTTTAGCCGCTATATTTAACTGACCTAGTGAAAAATAATTTCAGGTCCCAACGGCTGCAGTGTATCCACCCAACCTCATCTTCCGTTCTTCTTCAGCTTATTTGATTCCCACCCGAGGTGGTGTTTTCAGTCCTTCTATTCCTTTCTCTCCCTCCCACATCTATTCAAAACTACCCACTTCTCAAATTCTGGTTTAAGCTCACTCTCTTCTCCTTGGCCTGACTGACTTCTGCAATTTCATTTACTTATTTCACCAAATCAGCTCAGAATCATAATTTAGGTTTCTCCTTCTCTTGAGTCCTCACTAATCGGTGGCTACTGTACTTTGTAGACTAGTTCCTCCAAAAATATTTTGAAAGTTGAATTTCATTGCAAGTTTCCTATAACTAAACTTCTTTGGTTCCATTACTGTAAATGGATGTGGAGATATAAGACTAAGCAGTGGAAAATTCAAAGGTGTTCGGAAATTGATCTAAGATTCTAATTTAAGCTTGTCTATATTTCTAATGAACCACGTTGCCTAAAGACGCCTGTGGGTACTCATCACAGGAACTGTGCCATAAGTGATTCCACACTGTTAGATAAATATAAAGTATATGATGAGTGAGCTTTCTGGAATATTTTATCCAGGACCATGGTACCATTGATGTGAAATAGAGCTTTGTAGTGAGTATTACAGAGTAACCCTGGGCACTTCTTTTGTAACTTCTTCTTAAAATTACCACCAAATATATTTTTAAATTTTCTCTAAAAAAATAAACTGCTGTGGTTGTATGACACATCATACAACTACCTTTATGACCTGTCTTTACAGTGATAAAAAGAGATCCTGTAGTAGCTGCTTTCATAGTTCTAAAATTCGTCGATGTGAGAGAGAAAAGTTCAAAAGATGTGAAAATTCTGTGAGTCCTTTCATAGGGTTCATCCTTTCACTTCCAAACTCTAACAATAAAAGTGAAAGATAAATGGTATCTTGCCAAGTCTCAGAACTATTTCTGCACTCCCATGTGTGTCTCTCTGTGTGAACATATCCAGAGAGATACAAATTCAATTTTTCACTCAAGTAACTATTATAATGGAAAATGGCATAATGGAAGGGAAAAGAGTATAGTTTCCATTTTGAAATGCCTTTTTGAAATACAACTGATTGACAAACCTGGCTGATTTAGGGGACTGGGTTTAAAACATATGCTTGAAGGGCTAGTAATCATACAAATAACATATGCTGATTGTTATTCATGTTTTGACATTTAAAAGCTCATTTGAAGAAATGATGTTTAATAATCTCAATTTTATAAACTTAAATTTGGCTTCAGAAGAGGGTTATGATGGGTTCTTTGGAGGTGCATCATTGGCCCTTTCTTGCTAAAAGGCATTTTCTTTGATTAATGTTGACAATTTTTTTTAAGATTTTTAATTCTTTTATTTTTAGAGAGAGAGGATGGCAAGGAGAAAGAGAGGGAGTGGAACATCAATGTGTGGTTGCCTCTCACACACTCCCTACTAAAGACCTGGCCTGCAACCCAGGCATGTGCCCTGAGTGGGAATCGAACCAGTGGCCCTTTGGTTCACAGGCCAGCACTCAGTCCACTGAGCCACACTAGCCAGGGCTAATATTGACAATGTTTTAAATGTTGAAAATCAGTAATTAAGAACTGCTCCTGTGATGTATCCCTCTTAGTCAGCAGGTTCAATTGACCAAACTCTTAAAACAAACTTAAAATTAAAACGTTGTAATAATCAGGCAAGTAATGTATCTGTTGATGGGCTACATTTCTTACTCAGTTTCTCCTTTTCTTCCTTTCCCAGTTTTCATTATTAAACTTGGATACAATATAAAGAATCCCTATTGTGCTCAGTCTGTTCTCAAAATAGCACTCACTCTGAGTGACAGAGCAGTCATAACGGTGAAAGAGAAAATGGTGATTTGATCTTCCTCACATACTTGAGCCCGTAGTGTTCGTCTATTATGCTTCAAGCACACATCCAAACCTGCTGTGTACAAAGCTCAGAGGGTACAACCACACACACGATAAACCAGGACACAGATCCCTCACAGTCTAGATATTTGCAAAATTTCTTGAATGTGTAGAAAGTTCACATTTGAGTTCAGGGCAATTTTAAGTAACATTGCAAATGGGTACCTGTGTAAATTGGGAATCTTGGAGGTAAGGAGAGGTCCGCTCCATAAGAAATAGTTGGCTTATACTAAGGAGGCTTCGCAGTATGTGAAATAGATACACCTTTAAACATGTGCTTACACTTGGCACGGTAATATTTTTCTAATGTCAGAAAACAAACATGTCACCGTTTGAAAGTGTTCATTATTTTCTAAACTGTTCCATCCATATTCACCTGGGCCTCAAACCAAATTCTAAGGCTATTTTATTCTAAGGAGACGCAGACATTTTTGTTCCTCCCGGTTACAGAGTAAGGGATGTATTTGGCTCTGGTCTATTGATTTAGGACAGGGGTGAGCAAAAGTAGGTTTACAGTGGATAGCACATGAAAGAGTTTATTCTTGCAATACGATTTTTAGTTATTAGTTATTGTGATATTTATTTGTGTTATTTTTCGTCTCCTTATTGTTGTTTTTATTATTTCATGTCCTTATGATTTAGCTTTTAGGTAATGATGGCTGGTAAGTTAACCTACTTTGGCCCACCCTTGTATCAGCTGGTTGGTTGGTCAGATCCCTCAGAGACACTTACCGAGCCATGTCTGCTTGTTGCGATGGTTTTCATTCAATCAGATCCTAGGTGGCTGGATTTTGTTCTGTTCATCCTCCTAGGCTGAGCAAGCACCTGGGAATCCTTGGGGAAAGAATGAATAAATGCCTTTGGGATTATGAGACTGACGTGCTGCCCACTGTGCCAGGAGGGCCACTAAGAATGAATAAATGCAAAAAGAAATTATCTAACATTAAAAAATAAGTATGATTTATTGAGTAACATTTTAAAGTTTCTGTGGCTAAATCAGTGACTGCCTTTGGTGGGAACAAGCAAATTCAGGCACAGGTTTTACATAACACATTCTTATTTTTCTGTTATTTGACTGAAAATTAGCTAAAATTCAAGTTCTCAGTTACTGATGTTTACCTATCTATCTTTTTCTGCATTTTATATTCTTACTGAGGACAGAGTTTACATTTATTTACCCTGTTGGTATCGGCCTTTAGCGCAGGGCCTGGAATATAGCAGCTGCTCAACAATCAAGAATGGCTGAAAAGAACAGAGGAGGCATGCTAAGCTTTGGTGAGGAGTCCTGACGTACCCTTGCATCTCATAACATGCGCAGCCGTGCTGGAGGCAGCACATCAAGTGCAAGTGCCGTGTGGGAAGTGAAGCACACGGGACTGTGGTGGGAAGACCTGCGGAGCAGTGGGGGAAGCTGTAGGGAAGACAGTACAGGAACTCTCCGTTTAGTTTGGCAAAACAAAGGGACTACAGGGACTAACAAAAACAAAACAACACCGACGGGAGAGCTTTAAGGAAAAAAAATAAGCAAACTTCTTTTTCTTTTTTTCAGTGAGCATTATTTCCTCCCTGAAATCATCTTTGCTTTTACATTAGGAGATGTATTAATTCCAGAGCATATTCCAAAGACTATTGTTTATTGAGATGAGTCTTAAAAATCATAATCATTTTATTTTATTCCTATTTTACTTTCTAAGGAGAAATTCTTACGGACCAATTCTGAGTACATGGGAGAATTAGATGTTTTAGATATTCATGCCATGTCCCTTCACTTAAGAGTTTCTAATAACTGTGGGGGGATCATTGTTTGTGAGTCTGGACCAGGTGGGAATTTCCACCTAACATGCAGTGATGACGTCTGCTGTCCTTTATCCCGAAAAGCAACCTAGAAAATATCAATTTCAAATGCCTGAGGCTTAACATTGTGTTCAGATTGTTAAGTAATGGGTCATTTATTTTTAATTGAAATGATTCAGTAGATATAATGGTATAGCATTTTAATGAGAAGAAAAAAAAATTCTCCAAACCAAAAAATATTGCAACTGATAAGGTAGGAACAATTACTGAGATGATTAAAAATTGCATATTTAAACTTTGAATAGGACATTAACTCTGTTACATTATTATGAACATCCCAAAGCATTTATCTTTTGAGGTCATAATTATAACATTTTGTGAATATAAAATTATAAATGTGTACTATTTAATTATTTAAAAAACCCTCAAGAGTATGGTGAAGATTGAAGAAAAACAACAGGTGTTTTTAATTACCAAATTTTAAATCAGAAGCATATAACACCTAGTTACAGTGATTTTCACTCATGATGTTAAGAAATATTTCTTGATACAACTGAGAACGTAATTGATGTGTTTCACCCTGTACGTTGACTTTGTCAGTACCGCAGCACAGTGTTGAGGCCTCGTTACAGAGAGTCCTGCAAGTTACATAGGCTCCAGAAGAGGATATCCCAATTCTAGAAGCTTCTACAAACTTCCTCAATCAATTCAAATGCAGATCTTGAAGGAAAAATAAGGGTGAGAGAGAAAGAATATGAGTGGACATGTTCATAAACACAATGGACACATTCCTGCTGTTCATTTCACTACTTTACTCAAAGAGCACAGATGGGCAGTTATATTTGTGGTTTTTTCAGTCTTATTGTCCACATGTCTTCTGTAGAGGGAGACAAGCAGTGATTCTGGTATTGGAGATGCGTTTCTTTAATATATTTTGGCCCCTCAATAAGACCTGGCTGCTTCATGTAGGGCATTGAAGAAACTGTAACATCTTGTCATGAGACTGAATGAGACCCCCCAGGGAGTAATTAGTAACAAAGAAAGGAAGGTCCCTGGAGAGACTTTGGCTTAAAAATACCAAAATCCGCATTTTGTTGCTTTATTTGAACTTGCCTGACCCAAACCAGTTTTTTAATGTGTTAACATTTGATAAGGAAAATATACCAAATCGCTGCATTTTTTTTCATAGATTTTTGTGTAAAAGACAAGTAGAAAGTAGGGGGTTTGTATCTTAGCTTTATGAGAATGGAGTCCTCTAATTTTGTATAAACCTCTTGTTAATATAGCCTATGCTACATTTCCAAATTGTGTATTTTTCTAAAATGTGTTATACAGATAATCAGATATCTGTTCATAACTAACTTCAAGCATATTACATGTGAATGAAAAACATGGGTAAATAAAATAAGCAATAATGATTTGGTGAGAGAAGTGCTATAAAGCAGATTACCAATATTTGAATTGGATACTCACAGAATAAATATAGAGGAAGGTTATTTAAAGCCTTCAGGTGTTTGAAGAAGGACTTTGAGAAGAGAGATGATGTAGCAGGAAATTCGACCTTCTGGGGAGAATGTGTGGAGAAACACACTCAGAATGCATGGATTCATGACGCCGAGAGGACACATGAAGAAGTGCAGAGTGGCTCAGCACGACTCTGTGTAGAGGAGCAATGGGAAACGCATGTGAAACACAAGTGACAGAGTTCGAAGAGTCTTGCACCGTGCTAAGCTTTTGATCATTTATTCTGGCTCTCTGAAGGATGCATTGGAAACCCAGGCCAGAGGCAGAGATGTCATTCAGGAGAAAGCAATAGTCTATTGAGAAGTAGTGAGGTCATTAGTTACGACACTGACAACGGGGATGAAGAGATGCAAATGGACGGAATATAGATCAGGTGGAGCTTGGTGACCACCTGGATATGGATTGAGGGTATACAAAATGGAGAAATCTAGGTTTTTGTCTTAGGCAGTTGGTTTCATGATAGTACTCAGGATGGACATGTGTGATTATGCAGGTTGTGTACTATTCAAGTACACACA
>PVKM010012721.1:0-31291 GCA_004027735.1 Carollia perspicillata | reverse complement strand
TCCATTTGTATCATCTGTTCATTCTCTAAAAGGTAACTTATGATTTAAAACAAAAGTTCCTAACGTACACATAGTTGAATTTGCAGTGATTTACACAGAAGAAGGTTTGATCTGTAGCAGGGACAGTCCTCCCGAACACCTTCTGCTGCTGCTTCTAGATTGTTTTGACTGTCCTCGGCCTCTGCAGTTTATATATCGATTTAAGAATCTGCTTGTCATATTCTACCAAAAAAAAAAAAGAGCCCTCTACTGAGGTTTCACTGAATTTAGTAAAAGACAGGACTATACATGTCTTCCCATTATAATACGTAGTATTATACGTATTATACGTATAATACATAGTATTACTACATTCCAAAACGTAGTAAATATGGTGTACGTTTACATGATTTTATGACTAAAGTCTTTGAGTTTTAGAGCTTTATCTACAAAGATTTATATCTTTTATAAATTTATTACTAAGCACTTTATATTTTTTATCACTAAAGTAAATGGTGTATTGTAAAATTACATTTTAAAACCAATTGCCTCTGGCGTGTGGAAATACAACTGATTTTTATATTAATTTTATATGCAGGCATTTTGCTAAATACTTATTAACTCTAATAATCCATATAGAGATTAGTTTTGAATCTCTACATCTGCAATTAATGATGGTTTTGTTTCTTTCTTCCTAATTCATATACCTTCACTTCTTTTTCTTGTATTTTCCTAGCTTTGGCCTCCAATACATTGTCGAGTAGGAATGTTGGAAGTGGGTATCTCTATCCTATTCCTTGAATTTAAGTTTTTTACTGTAATAATGATGCTAATTGTAGGTTTTCAGACTAATGAATATCTCTTTTCTTCCTAGTTTTCTTTAGCTGCATTTCAGAATTTTAAAAATATAGCATTTTTGTCATATTCATTTCTATGTATTTTTAAATTTTCATTATATTTTCTTTGATCTATGAGTTGTTTAAAATGTGGTTTTCATCTTCCAATGTATCAGGTTTTTTTCATTCTACTTTTGGTTATTGATTTCTAACTTAATTACATTTGAAATGTATTCATAGAAAATTCCATTTGTGCTTAAAAGGAAGCAATAATCTCCAACTGCACAGCGCGTTTTATCAAGTTTATTAATGTGTTCTTTGAATCTTCTATAGTCTTACTGATTTTCATCTGCTAACTTAGGAATCACTGAGCAAACTGTGTTACAATCTCAGTGGCCCAGGGCACAGGTCTACCTTCCCTTGTAATGCTGTTGTTTCTCGTGTATTTTGAGAACATATATATGATCTTTTAAGTTGAGAATTATTATATGTTTGGGTGATCTCTTTATCATTCATAAAGCTGTTTTCCTTAAAGTCTTTTTTCTGACATTAATATATTCTCCAGCTTTCTTTTGATTCATATTTGCCTTTTGTATCTTTTGTCATCCCTTAACTTTCAATATTTCCACAATCTTACGTTTAAAGTATGTCTCTTGTAAATTGCATATGCTACATTATAGTTCTTTATTCAGGATGTTGATTTTTGTTTATTACCTGGGGAGTTTAGTTCTGTTATATTTATACTATGTTTCGATTTATTTCTTTCATCCTACTATGTGTTTTGCATTTGTCTCACTTTTTCCATTCTCCTGCACATCACTGATTGTAAATTAAGTAAGGTTTGCTGATGTTTGTATTTTATTATTTCCCACACCCCCATTGGATTCTATTTGCTGGGAAGTTATATTCCCCATGTCTTTTCTGTTTGTGGTGGCCCTAAAAATTTTAAGATGCATTTTTAATGATCTTAAAATTAATACTTTTAACCTCCTCCTGAAAAATTCGAGGTTCTTAATTTTAGTTTCAATTCCAATTATACATCCCACCTAATCCAATGTTTTTTTTTCTTGTATTTTACTGTGAATATGATTTTTTTCTCTGAAAATTTGACATTATTATCACATTATGGAATTTTGACATTATTATCACATTAAAATTTATTTAGATTTCAGTTAAGGTTTTTTCAGATTTATCTATACATTTATAACACATTGGCTCACCATTCCTTTTTATATCTCAGATCTTCCATGTTGGACCATTTTTCTCCATCCTGAAGTATATCGTGTAAAATTTTATTTAGTGGAGATGATCTAGTGCTAAATTATCTGTTTTATTTATTTCTCTTATTTGAAATATCTTTACTTTGCTCTCATTTTTAAAAAATCATGAGGTTGGATATAAAATTTTGTTACCAATTATTTTCTCTCAGCACATTAAAGATATTCCATTGTCCTCTGATTTCTGTTATTATGGATGAGAAGTCAGCAGTAACATTGGCATTTTTTCGGTGTAAGATCCATTTTTCTTCTCTGGCTGCTTTTAAGATCCTCTTTTTTTCTCCATTCTATAATTAATATAATCTAATCTAGTATGTTTTCTTTTATTCATCCTCCTTTGGATTTATTGAAGATTAGTCTCAGGTAGTTCTGAAAAATTCTCAACCATTGTCTGTTAGAATAGAATTGCCTCCCCATGTGACTGGAACTTTTCACTTTGTCCTCTCTCTTTTTTCGTACTTTTAACTTCTCAAATTTAGATCCATGATCATGTCATTGCATCCATCTGTATTTCTGTATTATTTTTTCTAACTGTATCCAATTTTCTGGTTACTCCACTCATTAAGGTTTTTGTTTGTTTGCTTGCTTGTTTGTTTGTTTTTAATTCTTATTAGAGTACATGTTCACTGACTTTTAGAGAGAAAGGAAGGAAAAGAGAAACATCGACGTGATAGGGAACATCCATAGCTTGCCGCCTATATGCACCCCAACCTGGGCTTGAACCCACAACCTAGGTATTTGCTCTCACCAGAAATTGAACCAGCGACCTATCAGTGTACAGGATGATGCTCTAACCAATGGAGCTGCACTGGCCAGGGCGAGGTTTTAATTTTAATTATTATAATTTTCACTTTTTGAAGTTATGTTTGGTTGGCACTTTTCAAGTCTACTTGCTCTCTGTTCAAATTTTCACAATTCCCTCTTATATCTTTAAAATATTTTGCACTGTGGCTCAGCTGGTTGGAGCATCATCCCTTACACCAAAAGGCTATAGTTTCGATTCCTGGTTAGGACACATTTGATAGGCAACCAATAGATGTTTCTCTTTCACATCAATCTCTCTGTATTTTTCTCTCTCTCTCTCTTCCCCCACCCTACCCCCTTTCTCTCTCTCAAATAAATGAACAAATTTTGGGGTGAGGATTTTAAAAATATTTTACTTCTGGTGTTCAATAAATTTAGTATCTAGGGCTCTTGTGAATCTGTATCTACTATGAGTTTATTTATTTGCTTTTTTCCACTGGTTCTCTCAAGGATAATGCTTTGTTTTCTTGTGTGTTTTGTCATTTTTGACTAAAAGCTGTTCATTTTCCTTGGATATGAGCTGGGTGGCAGCAGGATTCTTCCAGAATATATTTGCATTTATTCAGCTGTGAGCACTTAGTACCAAACTGAGAACACTTAAAATTTTCATGCTTAGATATTTAGGACCACACATGTGGCATGAGTTTGAACTGCAAACATAAGGAGACTCAACTACTTGCCAAGCCAAAGCATCAGAGTTGACAAAACAAGCTTTCTTGCTTCTCTTTACCATAAAACATGTCTTCATTGTTTGAGATCTCAGCTTTATTTAAGGATCTTTTATGAGGTACCTCCACCTTAGTTAAGCTCTGGACTTAAACTCCTATCTGCCATTCCTATACAATCTCCGAGGAAGTAGCCCCAGGCTCCAGCATTTGGCAGAAATGGCCAGGGTAAAAGCAAGCATTGGTATATTTTTATCTCCCAGAGTTCTTGATTTTAGCTCGTTTGGGAGCTGGGATTTCTTATTCCTTCTTATCTCAGAGGTGCATTTTTATGGATTTCAAAATATACTTCATCCAGTATTTCAGTTGTTTTGGATGGGAAAATTGTTCTGGTTATCTAATCCACTCTATTGCTGGAAACAGAAATGATCAAGCCAGTTTATTTTTAGCAAAGGCTAATTTCTGGATCACTCTGCACCCGTGAACCTGAACCAATTTGCATGAATGTGCCTTCCTCTTCTAGCTACAAAAAATTTCCAAAGAGGATAACCAATGGACTTCTGTTGGAGAAAAATAAATAGCATGCCTGTCTACCTGTCCCAAGGACTCCCAGAAATGACAATCCTAGCTTGCAGTTGAAAGTAACATGTCAATTTACCACTGTAAAAAATAGCTTATGTTCATTAGGGCAAACACTGAGCATATTATATGTATTACTTCAATTTCTACAACAGCTCTCTGAGGTAGGTATCATTATTAATTCCATTTTACAGATAAGGAAACTGAAGATAAAAATGGTTAAAACTTTACCCAAAAAATATGGTGGAAGTTGGAGGCAGCTGGGCTCCAGAGCATACACTCTTAGTCTCTTTATCCCGCTCTCTTGGTTAGAAGATAAGCCATCAGTGAAC
This sequence comes from Carollia perspicillata, assembly GCA_004027735.1. Taxonomy (NCBI): domain Eukaryota; kingdom Metazoa; phylum Chordata; class Mammalia; order Chiroptera; family Phyllostomidae; genus Carollia; species Carollia perspicillata. Next base: position 26,819 of record PVKM010012721.1, on the reverse strand, counting down.
TGCCTGAGAAAAACAGTCCCATCTAGGACTTTTCAGGGAAGATTATTACTCTTGTACCAAGGTCTTAACCTGAGAAACCCATTAGAAGCACTCAGGGAGGGCTTTCAAAATACACTCGGCACCTCCCAAGAAGAGATTCCAATTCAGTTGGTCTGGGGTGGGGCCCCAACGTCTTTGATTGTTTGTCAAGGCTCCGCAGGCAGTTCTGGTGAGCCCTCTTGGCGAGGCCTGCACCTCTGTGGGTTGCCCGGGGCTGCCACACTGCAGAGCTTTCTCCCTTCCTTTGTTCACATGTTAGAACGCACTACCAGGTCTCAGCTTCCCAGAAAACTGGGCACTGGGCACGAGAAAAGTTGTCATCTCACGAGTCACCATCTGCATGTCCTCAGGCAATTCACCTCCCTACAACGGAGCCTCGGGTTCTTTCTGTGTAAAACGAGAGTCTGATTTAGTGCTAGCATTTAAGATTCTCAGGTTTCTGAGCGGCCATTGAATAAGCTATTGAATAAGCAGATCTTTTTGATCTGCACAGTGTATCAGCAGGTCAAGACTGGGAGGAGGGCAGCTCTGGCTCCACTTAGGCATGAGTGTTATTTATGGATTTCACACATCCATCACTCCATATGCATGGATATTTGAGAGTGAGAATTATCACAGGATGCTGCCACCGAAACGATGCTGAATGGGCCCTAACACAGAGGACCCTCGCTGAAAGCCCATGATCTCTTTCCTAGTTAAGTGCTTAAGAAAGGCAAAAAGTACAGTTTAATTAGGGAAGAGGCACTAAGGGACCAAGTCCTAAAAAAAGAAGGGGAGGCTCAGACTGAGAATGCCACCCACCTCCACACACACGCCCCACCCTTCTGTCAAGGCTGCTGAAGCCATCTGGACAGAAAGAAGCTGCTTTTAAGGAATTTGACTTTGTTGGGCCTGCACACAAAATTCCCACACATATTCCTTGGCAACCAAGCACCTGACTTCTCTGGACCAATGTGGCAACAAGCTCCTCCTCCCTGGCTGATTTTGGCCCCTGGTTTGGATCATTAACTTAGTCCTTCCATTCAGCACCCCTGGTGTGAGCCTCCTGACTGTAATGACCGCCCCACCTAACCCCCTGCCCCCAGGGCTGAGCAGGGGTGTCATCCTCAGTACTTTCTGCCATGTGCTTCGTAGGGCTTCACGGTTCTGCTCTGTTCACTCACAGTACCCCCAGTCCTTAGAAGACAGAGCAGAAGTCACTCCACATATACTTAGAAAAGTGCCAGAAGAAGGCACTGAATTTCCTGAGGACCTCTGACCAACCACGGGCCCTGATTCATGACTCAGCCTCATCCATTTCCTGTGGGGCTCCCTTGAGAGGTGACCTGGCTTCCCCACAGCCACTGGCCTGTTTCTAGATCCCCAACTAAGCCTGGCCCTGTCTCCTAGACACCTCAGGCTCCTGTGGCTGCCTCTGGAAAGCTCTGGTAAGGCCTCAGGCCGGTCACCAGTTCCTATGGAGAGAGGTTAGGCCTTTATTCTGCTTCCCTCACAGCAGTGGTTCTAAACCCCGTAGGTTTCTTAGGCCTCTGGGCAGGGGCTGGGGGGAGAGTGATGAGGGAATGGAGGCCCAGAGGACCTGGTGTTGTATCAAAGAAGCTAATGTGCCTAGCGCGTTACCGGGAGCATCCTAAGGGCTCTCTTCTCCTCGGCTGTTTTACAGTGTACGAAGTGCTGTGGCAGATTCTCCAGATACCATGTGAAGTATTCTACATATATTCTCCATGAAGTCTAATCAGGTTCCTGCAGGGTAGGTACTATTATTATCACAATATTACAGATAAAGAAGCAGAAGTGCAGAGAGGTTAGGTAACTGGTCCAACGTCACACAGCCAGTAGCAGAGTCTGAATTCAAATACAAATGAGTCTCACTTCAAAACCTGGACTCTTGCCACTGTTCAGCCCCTCCTATTTCCCCTACAAAACAGCAAAATTCTCAAAGCACTTGTTTCTTAAAGTGACTAATAAAGCAATATTTTTAAAAAGGATTAATGAGAGCTATGAGGGGGGAAAGTCAAATGCCAATCACAATCAATGTGGTTATTGTATTGAACATCAAACTGTAGTCTGGTCTCCTGAAAGCACAAAGAGGGACATAAAATGGTAAAATTCGTGTTCCTGTGCCCTGCCTTTCTGACGGCTCCCGTTCCCACCACCCCAGCATCAACCTGTACCCCTTTACTAAAAGGCTCTCTACCTGATGCTGGATCCGCACATCCCCACCCAGGGTAGCATCCCGTGCCCTGCCCTGCCCCCATTCCCTCCGCCTGCCATCAGTGGTCATTTCTTCCTGCGTTCTGTGCATGCATAAAAGTCAGAGAATGAATCACGTGCAGTAAGAGACCCTGCACATTAAAGAGTGTCTTTGGGGCATCTTTGGGGACCCTGCATGTTAAACCCCAGAGTTTTCTGCCTGCTTTGCCACTGGTTGGGTTGTACATTCACTTAACAAGTCAGTCGAAGGTCAAGTAAGTTTTTCGAAATAAGCCTGAAAGATCAGGACTGCTCCCCTGAACATTGCACCCATTTCCTGCTCTTCTGGTGTGCATCGACCGAAAGCCTAGACCTAACCTGGGGTAGGTCCACCTGTGCTCCCTGATCCTGGAGCCTGCAGCTGTTCCGAGAGAGCGAAAATCCACATGTGCATCAAGCGTGCACTGCAAACCAAATGGCCATGTCTCCCTCTACCATGCACCGCCGTTTCACAAAGTACCAGATCCCGTTGAGTTCACTGTCTTTGGTCTTTTGATTTTCAGAAACGAAGTCAGAGGAAGGGTTCTCTGGTGGCAGCGCTGGAGTGATGAAGGCAGCCGCCTCTCGTGGCGTATCAGTCAGGGTTCTGCAGAGAAACAGAACCAACAGGCAGGAGTTCTGGACCTGCCACTGCCCAGACGTTTCTGTGACTCGGCCACCGCCTCGCAGTCTCTTCTACTCCCAAAGCACGTTCTTTCTGTACATTCAGCTCAAAAGTTTTGAGAAAATTGTATGGATTCAGGCCGTTTTTTTCATACCAGCCCACGTTAAGGCCACGTGGAGATTGTTGTCCTGGAGTCAGGCGATCTCCCAGCGGCTCAGGCAGTGGTTCTTCCTGTGCAAAGACCAGCCAAGGGCTCTGTCTCAGGGCAGGGGGCTGCGGGCCAAGGACGTGAAGCTCGACGAGAATGCGACACTGCAGGCTGACGACTGCACGCCCGCAGCTCGCCCTTCCATCTTCACAGCTCCAGCCCCCCGTGTGCTAACCCTCCAGGCGCCGGAGCACGCATAGCTGCTCACAACGCACCTGCTCTCAGCAAGGAGATGGCCAAAGGCATTGTCCTGCGTGCAGCGGCCACTGCGTGTTTCTCAGCAGTGGCCGCTGAGAAACCCATGACCTCTTGCTGAGACTCGCTCCTCCTGCGTTTCTTCTGTGACCCTTTCTAGGGGTTAGTTCTCATCACTCTGCAAACCAGGCACAAATGGCGACGGAAACCACCACCAACACACCTGATGCGATGGAAGGGAAATGGAACATTCTTAATCTAGCAATATCTAAAATAATGACAGCTATCTTGTTTTAAAAATGAGGGGTGTCAGGATAGAATATAATCACTCCACTGTCAGACACTTGAGCAGAAAGAGGGAAATAAACCTGAAAAAAATGTCGGGATCGTGCCCTTAATCCTAAAACTGGTCCTGAGGCTGCACCTAACATTTGTAGCTCTCTTCCTCCTCTCTCCCAGCTCCCCTCTGTTTCTTGCCCAATGGGGTGACTCTGACTTTCGCTATCAGGAAACCTTGTGGCTGCAAATAATGGGAAATCCAGCTAACGTCGATTTAAATAAGTAGGGATTCATTTCTCTCACATGGCGAGAAGTAGAAAGCAATCTCTGGTATTGATTTAGCTAGAATGCCCGGTTACATCTCCGTTTTACTGCCACCCTTTGCCTCATGGTCGCGAGACACCACCGTGGGCTCCTGGCCACGTTCAAGGCAGGAAGACTAGAGAGTGATCTACAGTGGCTACACCTGGACTTTTATCAGCAAAGTTTCCCTTGGAGCTTCCAGCAGGCCTCCCCTTCTGCCTTGGCCAGAACTTCATCAAATGATCACTTCAGGCTACACTGGAGGCTGTGAAATCAAATATCTGGCAGAGAGAAAGGAATGTCATTACTGGCTTAAACCAAACATAATTCTTTCCCTGGGTCATAGCAGATTACCTTCCTCCAAACAAGATGAGCAAGAAAGAGATGGAGGAAAGGCTAGGCAGTTGGTGCACCTGCCTGTATGATACAGTTGCAGCTTTCTGCTGACTTCTCCAGTCCCCTGCAGCCTCTTGATAATCACCTTCCCTAGATAATCAATGTCAAGCTCTGTAGCCCCAGCATTTATCAAATAGCCAGAGGCAGTCCTGGTTCTCTAGAATTTTTTTTATAATGAAGTCTTTTTTTAAGATTTATTTATTTATTTTTTAGACAGAGGGGAAGGAAGGGAAGGGAGGGAGAATGAGAGGGAGAGAAACATCAATGTGTGGTTGCCTCTCTTCCACCCACTACTGGGGACCTGCAACCCAGGCATGTGCCCTGACTGGGAATTGAACCAGCAACCCTTTGGTTCTCAGGCCAGTGCTCAATCCACTGTGCCACATCACTAGCCAGGGCTAGTTCTATAGAATTTTTATCCTGTCTCTCAGTAGAAGCTTCTTTCCCTCCACTGAAGTTAAACTTCCAGACCAGCAGAGTCCAGTCTCAGTGGTAAGAATGCCTCATGAGACATAAGTATGTGAATTCACAGTTACTTTCCTCATTGTATCTTTTCTCTACCGGTTTGTTGCCAAACGGGAGTTATATAAGTATTTGTGAAATGAGAACCTTTTTGTGCTAAGCCTGGTTCTGTTTCCAGCTATGCAACCTTGGAGAAACCAGCTCCCCACTCACGACCTCAGCTGCATGCTCCGTGAGATCAGCAGGGTGGACTAGATACAGCAGTCCCCAACCTTTTTGGCACCATGGACCAGTTTCACGGAAGACAGTTCTTCCCGGGCAGGGGTGGGGGACTAGGGGGCAGGACAGGCGGCAGAGCTCAGGCACTGATGCAAGGGAAGCTTTGCCTGGTCACCTGCCGCTCACCTCCTGCTGTTGCTGCATGCCCGGTTCCTAACAGGCGCTGGACCAGTGCCAGTCCGAAGCCCCGGGGTTTGGCGACCCCTGGACCAGATAATCCTGAAGGTCCCTTCCAGCCTGCAACATTTTCCACTAATTTATTAGGATTTTGCAATACTAAAATCCAATGATTCTTGCTTTCAGTGTGAACTTTCTTGCTCTTCTTCGTTTGCTTTCATTTCAGACCCCGAAGATAGACACTTTCTCATTTCCACGAAAGGAAATGGGCTTCTGTCAAGATTAATTATCTCAAATGTTATAGTAGCACATAAAAGACTCCCAGTTGTCTGTGGTATTAGTCACAACTGCGATTTTCAAAAAGAAAGGAAAAAAGGAGTTTGATTCAAAAAATCTTAAATCCCCCAGAAGAAATTGAAACTGTCTGGCTGTGATTGGGGACTTTCACCGTGCAGGCTAATTGGCAGTTCATCAAAAGTATCACAAGGTTCCAACAGAATTCATAAACGCCCAAGTTCATTTAGATACACATGGTGCAAAAATGATGGTGTGCCATGCAAAATAAACCTTCACTTAAAAAATAAATGCCAGGGTTATTTGAAGATTTTTTTAAGTAATTGGATTTTTATGTCTTTTATTTTTTTGCACTCCACATTATTTTGTACAGCATAGTGGTGAGACAATCACATGCTTTATAAAGTGCTCCCTCCCTAGAGTATTTCGAGTACCCACCTGTCTCCACACAGAGTTGTTAGAATATCATTGACTATAGTCCCTATGCTGCACTTGACATCCCCGTGACTATTCTGTAACTACCCATTAGTACTCAATTCTTTCACCTGTTTCACCCAGGCCCTAACCCCCTCCCCTTGGGCACCAATCCGTCTGTATAAGTCTGTTTTTATTTTGTTAGTTTATTTTGTTCTTTAGATTCCATATATAAGTGAAATCATATAGTATTTGTCTTTCTCTGTCTGCCCTATTCTGCTTAGCCTAATACCCTCTCAGTCCACTCATGCTTTCGCAAATGTGAAAATTTCATTTGTTTTAAGGTAAAGTAACATTGCATTGTATACATACACCACCACCTTTTTCATCCACTAGTCTGTTGATGGGCACTTGGGCTACTTTCATATCTGGACTATTGTAAATAACGCTGCAATGAACATAGGGGTACATATATTCTTTTGAATTAGAGTTCTGGGTTTCTTCAGATATATGCCCAGAAGTGGAATCTCTGTGTCGTAAGGCAATTCCATTTTTAATTTTTTGAGGAACAAACACACTGTTTTCCAGAGTGGCTGCACCAATCTGCAGTCCCACCAATGGTGCACCTTTTCTCCATGTCCTTGCCAACGTTTGTTGTTTACTGATTTATTGAGGATCGCTTTTCTGACAGGTGTGAGGTAATATCCCATTGTGGTTTTAATATGCATTTCTCTGATGATTAGTGATGTTGAGCATTTTCTCATTTGTCTATTGGCCACCTGTAGGTCCTCTTTGCAGAAGTGTTTATTCAGGTCCTCTGCCTACTTTTTAATTCATTTGAGTGTGTGTGTGTGTGGTTTTGTTGTTGTTGTTGTTGAGTCATCTGAGTTCTTTATAAAGTTTGGATATTAACCCCTAATCGATGTGTCATTAAAAAAACTTTCTAGTTTGATGTAGTCCCATTTGTTTATTTCTTCTTTTGTTAGCCTTGACCAAGGAGATATGCCAGGAAAAATGTTGCTAAGAGAAATGTCAGAGACTTTACTGCCTGTATTTTATTCAAGAAGCTTTAAGGTCTCAAGTCTCACATTTAAATCTTTAATCCATTTTGAGTTTACTCTTGTCAGAAGGTGGTGTAGTTTCATTTTTTTCATGTATCTGTCCAATTTTCCCAACACCATTTATTGAATAGACTGTCTTTACCCCATTGTATGTTTTTTGCCTCCTTTGTCATAGATTAATTGACCGTATAGGTGCGGGTTTCTTTCTGGGCTTTCTATTGTGTTCCATCGATCTAAGTGTTTGTTTTTATGATAGTACCATGCTGTTTTGATCACTGTGGCCTTGAGTATTGTTTGACATCAGGTAGCATGATTCCTCCAACTTTTTTCTTTTTTAAACATTGCTGTCATTATTTAGGGTCTTTTGTGTTTTCAGACAAAATGTTGGATTATTTGTTCTAGGGCTGTGAAAAACACCATTGGTATTTTGATAGAAGTTGTGTGGCATCTGTAGATTGCTTCAAGTGGGATGGACATTTCAACAATGTTAATTCTTCCTGTCTGTGAGCACAGTATGTGCTTTCATTTATTTTTATCTTCCTTGTATGTCTTTCCTTTTTACCCATAAATGATTACATCGTGTGCTGCAAAGAACACTGAGCTGGGAATCAGTTATCAAACACTGTGGGCTGCACAAACTGTGTGACCCTAGCCAAGTCTTTTCGCATCCTTTAGCTTTAAAATAGAAATGACACCAATTAACACCCAGGGCTTTGGTGAGAGTAAAATCACACCAGAAGAAATGCAATAATACTAAAGATTTATAGACCATAAAAATAATCTAATTTAAAGACTGTATGAGTTCATATGAACTTAATGAAAATATAATGGTTTCTAAAATACATGATTTGTAGTTCATAATTTGGTTCAAAGTTCAAAAGATCTCCTACATCTGAGACTTTTTTTAGATATATTTGCCTAAATCCAAAACAACTAAACCAAGCTTTCTGGAAGCCAGAGACAAGAAGGAAGTGTCCATGCCCTGGCCAGGTGGCTCAGGTGGTTGGGCCATCACCCTGTACACCAAGTTTGATACCTAGGTCCTGGGTTCAATACTGGTAGGGGTGCATACAAGAGGCAACCATTCAATGTTTCTCTCTCTCCCTTCCTCTCTAAAATCAATAAACATATCCTTGGGTGAGCACTTTTCAAAAAGAAGAAGAAGAAAGTGTCCATAGAATTAAAACAACTCACCAGCAGCTTGGATGAAGTTTCTCTCATAGTCCATTCAGGAATGCACACAGTGAAATGTCATCCACCATCAGCAGTAGTCTTATTACAAGTGAAGTGTTTCAAGGTTTATTCCTTCAGTTGTTCTTCAATATGTTTACGTATCATGGAAAAGAGCAATTCAGCAGAACCATTCCAGAGAGGCCCACTTAGCGAGGGCAAGCTCAGGGGTGCTGCTTCCTCTGGGAAGATGGGAAAGCAACAATTCTTAAATGTGGGGGTAGGTGGGGTGTTGAGATTCCCTTCAAGAACCTGAAGAAAGCTATGCCATATCTCCCAGGGAGGAAATGGATACTTCACACAATCATATAAAATGCTGCCTAGGATTTCACTTTCCACACCGTGGGCCCCAGTCACAGACTTGTTAGGGTTTCTGGGGGCTAATGGAGGGGGCCTAACCCAGAGGAATGGACGGAGGGCACGTCCTTCAGGCCACCCTTCATAAGTGGTTTTCTCAGCTGGGCTTTGGAAAAGTGGAGGCAGCCATGACTTTCACGTTATGTTCCCAACAAGAAGCTGAAGCAGCTGCTGCTCTACAGTGATGTCATGAACACAGGGGACTCGTCATGGCATCTCAGGCTCGTCAAATTCCTGCAATTAAAATCCCCGCCTTCTTAGTTCACTTTGCATCAGCTAGTTTTGAAGAGGCATCATCTTAAATAACCCACACTCATTTATAGATGACTAATGGCCCCACACCCTCCCAGGGATATTTCCATTTCAAAAAGTGGCTCAGTGTTTATCCAAATGGAGACATTTCAGAATAAGTGGCAAAAGAAAATAAAACATCCAGAAGGCAAAGAGAGGGAAAATAATTAGCAAGCACCTCTTACCTGTCAAGCACGGCCTGGATTCATTTGATTTTCCCACAAGCTGATGAATTGTGTATTGTTGTCCATTTTTTTACCAAAAAAGAAGCTGATGACCAAAGGACAAAATAACTTAATGTCACAGAGCAGGGTTGTCAACTTGTGTGCACTTTGGAATCACCCGAGAAGCTTCAAAGACACTGGGTCCCATCACACACACTGAAGCCGGGACTTCAGTATTTTTAAAAGATCATTGGGAATTCCATTATGTGGAGAGTTTGGGAACCACTGTCAGAGAGTAGATGGTGGAGATGTTAATGGATCCAGTTCTTTCTTACTCTCGCAGCAGATATGCCACTGGGACACATCATATGGTCATTCCGGTTGAGTAAATTTTGAACTAGCTTGATAACAGTTGGTATCCAGCTGCCAACTCAAGCCCCTACCCTCCCACACTGGCCCTCCCTTGACTTGGCTCCCTGGTCCTTCTCACCCCAGAGATGGAGTCTATGACTGGCCCTCCGGTGCTTGAAATGTTGTTAAAAATATTGGAGCTCATCCTTGGCAGTTTATTTGCTTTTTATTATTATATTTTATTTATTATGCTTTTATAATTGTCCCAATTTTTCCCACTTTGCCCCCCTCCACCCAAGCATCCCCCACTTCCTCAGACAATCCACACACCATTGTTCATGTCCATGGTTCATGAATATAAGTTCTTTGGCTACTTCATTTCCTATATTGTACTTTACAACCCCATGGGCATTCTGTAACTACCCATTTGTACATCTTAGTCCCCTCACTGCTTTACTCATTCCCCTACATATCTCTCCCATCTGGCAACCATCGAAACACTCCCCTTTCCATGATTCTGTCTCTGTACTTCTTGTTTGCTTAGTTTGTTTTTTTATATTCAATTGTTGATAGATACATATTTTTGCCATATTATTGTTCATAGTTTTGATCTTCTTTTTCTTAAATAAGTCCCTTTAACATTTTTATATAATAAGTGTTTTGTGATGATGAACTCCTTCATTTTTTCTTATCTGGGATGCTCTTTATCTACCCTTCAATTCTAAATGATGGTTTTGCTATGTAGAGCAATCTTGGCTGTAGGTCACTGCTTTTCAAGACTTTGAATATTTCTTGCCAGTCCCTTCTAGCCTGCAAAGTTTCTTTTGAGAAATCAACTGACGGTCTTATGGGAACTCCCCTGTAGGTAACTAACTGCTTTTTCTCTTGTTGCTTTGAAATTTTTCTCTTTATCTTTAACCTTTAGCATTTTAATTATGATGTGTCTTGGAGTGGGCCTCTTTGCACCCATGTTGTTAGGGACTCTCTGTGCTTCCTAGATTTGCATGTCAATTTCCCTTACCAAATTACAGAAGTTTTCTTTCATTATTTTTTGAAATACATTTCTATTTTTTGCTCTTTCTCTTCTCCTTCTGGCACCCCTATGATGCAACTGTTGTAACGCCTGAAGCCATCACAGAGGCTGCTTATACTGTCCTCATTTTGTTTGGATTCTTTTTTCTTCTCGTTGTTCTTATTGGTTGTTTTTTGTTTCCTTATGTTCCAAATCATCAATTTGATTCTTGGTTTCATCCACTCTACTGTTGTTTCCCTATAAATTGTTCTTTATTTTGATTAGTGTATGTTTCATTTCTGCTGGATCTTTTTTATGCTGCTGAGGTCCTTCCTTAGCTCCTTGACCATCCTTATAACCAGTGGTTTGAACTCTGTATCTGATAGATTGCTATGTCCATTTCCTTTAGCTCTTTTTCTGAAGTTTTGATCTGTTCTTTCATTTGGGCCATTTTTCTTTGTCTTCTTGTTTTGGCAGCCTCCCTGTGTTTGTTCCTATGTATTAGGCAGAGCTGGTTTGACTCTGTGTCTTGGTAGTGTGACCCAAGCCACACTAATGTAGTTGGTGTCCTGTAGGGTCCAGTGGCCCAGCCTTTCCTATTACCAAAGATGGGCACTCGAGGTACACCTTTCATGTGGGCTGAGTACACCCTCCTCTTATAGGTGAGCCTTGGTTGCTGTTGGAAGATCAATGGGAGGGATTTACCCAGGCCAGTCAGTTGCAATGATTGGCTATGACCACTGACCACCAACTTCTGCCCTCTGTGGAGGATCAACTGCGCAGGGACAGGGTGGTGGTGCTCTGACATGGTCTGTAGCTGTCCACTGGGTATGCTGGCCCTGTGGTTTCCAGTCTGGATGGATATGGTTTCTTTAATTCTGTAGTTGTCAGACTTCCATTTAACTCAATTTCTGAAGGTTCTGAGTGATGGTTATTCTATAGTTTAGTTGTAATTTTGATGTGGTTGTGCAAAGAAGTGAGGCTTATCATCCCTGGCTGTGTCGCTGCTCATTCTCCTTTTCACAATATCTTTGCACATGGGGCAAAGTCAGAAAGAAAATTTGGGGCAAATAGCTTTGTGGATATATGTTATACAAAACTGAAACCCTATGGCCCACGGCTGTCCACCTTACTGACACTAACTGGAAAGACCAACGGCAGTGTGGGACCTTGGCTCAGTTTTTGCAGAGACAACTAAGGACTTGAGGTCAAAACATGTTTTGTTCCCAAATCTACAAAGTCCATAATCAGATGGAATCCTTGAGTTGTCCAGAGAGCAGGAGATACTACGAAAGAAGTAGAAAGTAAAAAATACTCAAGAAATGAGCTCACATTTCCTGCTTTTCAGCCAGACCCATCATCTTCCAGTAATTTGCCAAATGACTAACACACAGGGAAAGAGGAGAAGTATCTGCTGTAGGGTCTCCAGGCCTTGTAAAGGACATGAGCTGTTCCTCTGGCCACATACATGAAAATCTACCAGAACGGTGGTGTAGACATCGAGGGAATGGGCATTGCTCAAAAAGGAATGCCCCACAGGTGTTACCATAGCAAAACAGGAAGAGTCTACAAATGGTACCCAGCATGCAGTGGGCATTGCTGTGAACAAACAAGGGCAAGATTGTTGCTGAGGGAATTAGTGTACATACTGATAGCTTCCTGAAACATGTGAAGGAAAAATGATCAGAAAAAGAAGGAAGCCAAAAAGAAAGGTACCTGAATTCAGCGGAAGCATCAGCCTACTCCACCCAGAGAAGCACACTGTGTGGGGACCGATGGAAAGAAGCCTGAGATGCCGAAACCCATTCTCTATGAATTCATGGCACGATAAGTGTAAAAATAAACAAATAAATAAATGACCTCTGCACTGGAAGAAAGAAAAGAAGAAAAGAAATGATCTCACACTTCTCAGCAAACTACATTTTCCTGTAACAAAAAGTGCAGGCCAAACAAGTCTTACTTTTGAGCAAGAAACTCCTGTCCTTTTGGGGGCAAAGATCCAGGGTGTGAAACTTTCCATCATTAACCAGAGTAAACCACATTAAAAGGGACAGACAACATGCAAGGACAAACTGGAAGCATCTGACTTCTGGAAGCATCTGCTCAGAGATAGTAAATACAGAAAATGAACGCACCGTGGTTCACTGTGAGTTCAAACTCTCTCATAATTAACCGGCAGGAGAATTTAAGTAGTGCTAAAGATCTTTATCTTATCTAAGGCGCCTCATCTCTCTGTGGATCCCCAGCTTTATTGCCTGCAGGAAGTCCCTTCTTCATTTAACAAACATTGGTCGAGGAGCTACTGTTTTTGAGGAACTCAGCTGGGAGCTAGGGTGGAATGCCTGACTGAGTAAGATGCAATGTTGGCTCCCACAACCCAGGAGACACGCAAACAAATAATTATAATGCACTCTGGGAAAAGCTGGAACCGATGCCCCATGGAAGGTGCACGGGAGCTTGGATCTCAGAATAATTAGTGCAGCTGCTGAGTTTGGAGAGACCTCCTGAGGAGGCAGTATCTGAAATGATATTACGGATGGATGGGTCCAGATGATTCCTACTGTTTATTTCAACTCCGTCCTCAGTCTATAAAAGAAGAGAGAATACAGTAGAGACACACACTGGGTGCACTCCTGAGTCACTCATGAAGATCCTGAAAGGCTTAGACCAAGGGTTGGAGGCTCCTTATGCATCACTGAAGCCCAACGCAGTGGCCTGTTAGTATCTGCTGAGTCTTGAAAAGTGTCAGACTGGGGTATGGCTTGGAGATGAAAGAATTTTGGCCTTAAATGGTGGGTCTCTTTACTAGATGAATCATGCATTTCCCAGACACCTCAGATTCCCTGAAATTTCCCTTGGGGATTTTCAGATGCACTGGTGAACTCTTTCAAATGACCTCGTTTTTTATCATGTTTGCCTTAGCATTCCAGTAAGGAAAACTGGGCTTAGTCCCTCACATTGAAGATTTGGTTGGGTCTCACGTCTTCACCTCCTTTCCCTCTGCTTCTTTTTATGGGGTGGCTTAGAGTGGTGATTTAAAATAAAATTTAAAAGGAAACTCCTGAAATTCCTAAACAGAGGCTTTGGGGAAAAAAACCCTGACAGCCTTTGGGAGTGTAAGTGGAGTAACTGAACACTCATCCATTAAAAAAAAAAAAAAGTCCTCTTTCAAGGCCCACTCTCTGGGAGCTGAAGGGAAGGCAGGGAAGGGGAGGAGAGAAAGGCATTCTGGAAGCAAACCTAAGCACAGGCTTTGGCAGATGAGAAAGAAATGGATTCGCCAATTCTGACTCCTCTCATTCCCATGCAGCCATCACTGCAGGTAGCAGCTCCTTCCATAAACTCAGTTGCTGTGTTTATCTCTTTATTGAGCATCTATACAACCGAGGAACTGGAGACGAGGAATCAGAATACAAGCCAGAAGGACAAGGTTTTCAAAGGAGCTTGCACTCTACTTATAGACATGTACATTGACTTCATTTTTTCAAAGTCTTGAGCAGAGCACAGGGGACAGCGCTGAGTGGGAAGTAGCTAGTCCCAGCTTCTGATTAGAATCTGGCACTAGGTGTGCAAGGGCCACAGGTAAGTTCTGTGCTTGAGCATGGACAGAGCTAGGGAGTCCTGTCAGGTCTGGGGCAAGGAGAGTCTGCAGAAGAATGAGGTGTTGGGACCAGCTCTGCGACCAGCCCCTTGGGACTGCCCTCCCCTCCGGGGCCATGGACATCCACAGCTCCCAGGCGGCGCTCTCTGCAGCCCAGACACATAGGCATCTCTAATGTTACACTGAGGACAGTGAGCCTGAAGGAAGATGAATTGCTGAGTAAAACCTTTCCTAGGGAAAAAGAGCATGCAGGAGGAAGTCAGGACATCTGGGTTCTTGTCCTAGTTTTGTCACCCTATCACCAGGACTGACTAGCTCAGCCCCTTGGCCTCAGTTCCCTCACCTGTAACAACAGGGACCGGGGGGACTGTCCCTCGGGGGCCTCCCTCGCCCTCACCTCAGGCTCTCACCTAAAGCCAGGTGACAATCATGGCTTCCCAGGACCCCAGCCCCAGAAAAGGCCACGAGCGCCATGACAGGGAGAAAAGAGTCTTTCTGTCCCTGAGAGGAATGTCCGTGCTGTAAACTAGTAAGTGGCCGTCTGGTCACAACCTTTGTGTTCTTGGGCCTGCCAGTTTGGGGTCGCTGGCAAGACAGAGCAAATGCCTCCAGGATGATGCTGCCTCGGGTCCTCCCGCATGCTCCTTATTTGGTTCAATTTCTTCTCTTTGTTACCTAAGATGTACTCGCCAAGCACTAATGGAGGGCCTGCTGGCCCAGCGCTGACAGCCAGCCGAGCTGGGGACAAGGACGTTGTTATGGGTCGAACTGTGTCCCCTCCCCCCAAATTCATGAGTTGAAGTCTAACCCGGGGCACTCATAACGTGACCTTTTTTAGGAGACAGGGCTGAAGCAGAGGTAACTAGTTAAGATGAGGTCATTAGGGTGGGCCTTAATCTAACATGACTGGAGTCCTTAAAAGAAGGGTTAATAAAAGGGTCTGATCACAGACGCACAGGAAGAATGCCACATGAGGAGACACAGGCAGAAGACAGCCATCGACGAGCCAAGGAGAGAGACGCACCTGGGCTACAATCTTCCCCACTGGCCTCAGAAAGAACCAACCTTGCTGACACCCTGGTTTTGGACTTCTAGCCCCCAGGACTGTGAGGCAGTAAATACCTGGTGTCTAAGCCCCCCGGTTTGTGGTACTTGGCTGCAGCATCCCTAGGAGACTAACAAAGATACTCACGTGAAACTGTCAAGCCCAAGGCAAGGCAAGGCCTCACCAAGGATTCAGCTGGTAAAGAAACCACTTTTAAACCCATTTAAAACTCAGACAGTTTCTTATTTACAGAGACCATGAAAGAAGGAGTAGTCAAAGGCACCAGCAACCTTATTTGGTTCACCCTGTGGCCACCGGCAGGGTGACACCAGATCGGAAGCCCAGGTGGAAAGCTCCACACCTCCTCAGAACCTGGGAGGCGATGAGGAGCTGTCTCAAGACAGCTTTCTTGTAAATAGGGCAACAAGCGAGACGTGCCCCTGTGGCCGCTCCTCAAAGTGTCCCATGTTCTCCTGTTCTGGGAGGATCACGAGGCGTTCTGCCAAGAGTTGGATCAGCTGCGGCTCAAGCCTCAACTTCGTAGCCTGCGTGGCTATGTTCAGGGTCTCCTGGGCACCCCCCAGAGCCGTTCCCCTGCAGTGACACTCCAAGGCGTCAGAAAGGAGGCTGCATAGAAGCTCCTCAAAGGGAGGAGATTTTATTGAGTGATTTTTTTTTAATGCTTGGAATAGGGTGGGTACAACATGCCAACTAGAAAATCAACTTAAATATAAAAGTCACAGACATAATGCGGAACAAAGAAGCCAGACACAGAAGAGTTTACTTTATGAGCCCATTTACAGGAGGTTCTAGAACAGACAAAACATAGCTGAAGAGAAAAAAATAAAAATAGATGTTGCCTCTTGCAGTAGGGTAGTGATGATCCCCTGAAAAGGGTCATCAGGGGAACTTTCTAGAGAGACAGCGATGTTCCATATTGTGATGTGGTGTGAGGTGCGTGGGTATTATTCATTGTCAGAGTTGTACAGTCAAGACTGGTGCACTTTAGTGTATGTAAATTTTACCTTGAAATTGTGTAAAGAAGACAATAACCATTACCCAAAATTATATCAACCAAAGACACTATATTAACACTTCTTTGACTATCTTATGGCCTTTTTTTCTTGCAAAGCATATGTATTTGAGATCATACTAATTTTTACTTTTTTAAATTTATATAAAAATACATTTTCCCATACCATCAAAAGGTCTTAGTGTCATTTTAATGTAACTGCCTGGAATTGCGTTGTTTAGGTGTACCATAATTGGGGTTGCTTTGGCAATAATAAATAACACTGTGATTAACATCTGTGCCCATACATCTTTGTCTACATTTCTGATTATCTCTCTAGGAGATTCCCGGAAGAGAAATTACTGGGTAAAGAGTATGCATATTTAAGCTCTTAAATACCTATTACCACATTGCTTTTCTGATCAGTGCAGAGAAGTGTGTTTTCTCCCACACGCTCATCAGCCCTAAGTAGTGGCGTAGCCATAACCTTGCAGCAGGGAGAAAACTGTATTTTATTGTCAGGATTTGCATTTCTGTGATTACTGGTACCTCAACATTTTCCCATACATTTGTAAGCCGTTTCTCTTTCTTATCTCTGAAACGTCTATTCATGGTCCCTACCCACTTTCCTATACTGGTTGTTCAAAGAGTAGAAACTCTTTAAGGACTAAGGCTATTATTAACTCCTTCTCTACCACATTTGTGATATACACTTATTACTATTGGCTTTTAATCAAGGGAGGGGGTGTTAACTTGCCTTTAACATACATCCATCTAGTCGGAATCATTGCCTTCATCTTCTTTGTCAGTTGGCGTTCCCGCACGTCGTAACGCCCTCGCTGTGGTGTGCTCTAGTCAGGCCGGCCTGTGAGCAGAGGCCTGGGAGCGAGAAAGCAGGAGGAAAAGAGACAGGCCATCATGACAGACATTTACCCAAGCTGAACCGCCTTCAGACTGGGTGGCGTTATGGACTCCACGTGCATGTGGAAAATAAAAACGTCGCCACCTCTAGAGGGTGATGGACTGGTTGGCTACAGACAAGTGCTAAGTGCTAAGATTGATAACGCCTGACATTTATACAAACTCTGGAGGACAGACTGTATCGTGAAACACCCACCTGTGCAAATGGCACTAAGCTCTCCAGGCACCAAGGTGCCAACTGTACCAGGTGGAAGCATGAAGATCAGTGTGGCCTGCACGTGTGGGCACACCGTGGCCTGGGAGCTATCGGATCAAACGCAGATGGCACTGCAGGGCAAGTGGAAGGGTGGCTGCCAGGGGCGGGGGGGGGGAGGGGGAAGAGGCTGAAATGCCATTTTGGACATACTGAGTTTGAGATGCCTGCAAAGTCCAAGTATAAAGGGTAAATTGGTAGTTAAAAATATAGATCTAGAGCTAATAAGAGTCTTTCAAGCTGCAAATGTTACCACAAAGTACGGAGCAAAATAAGGGTGATCCAGACTCTTTCTTGGCTTAGCCAAGAGCTAGTTGCCTTTCTAAGAGTTTATTACATTCCATCTGGCTGCTAAATGATCCCACTTCTCTTTTTCTATTGACCTTAAGGATAAACAGTTTGTTAGGGAAGATTCAAACTTGTGGAATCAGTAAATGAAAAGGGGCCACAGAGTTCCTCTAGTCTGTACCTGGTACCCTCGGTCCAGGAACCCCCTCCGCAGCACCCCAGATGAATACCACCCTCAGCATGAACACTTCTCAAGCGGGACAGTTCTTCCTCCCTACCTCACAGCCCCTCTGCCACTGAGTGGACCCAAGCAGCACTCCCCTGGGCTAACACAGGGCAAGTGTTTTCCCTTCTCTCGACTATAGCTGTGTCTTTCTTCAGAACTTTCGGGACAAGCCATGACAGACATAACCATTCATTTTCATATACTAATTTGTTATTTTTTATGTTGTAGTCGATATACAATATTATATTAGTTTCACAGGTGTGAAATATAATGATTAGATATTTATAACTCACAAAGTGATCACTCCAATAGGTCTACTACCCACCTGACACCATACATAGTTATTACAATATTATTGACTATGTTCCTTGTGCTGTACCTTATATCCCCATGACTGTTTTCATACTGGCAATTTGTACATATTAATCTCTTCCCCCTTTTCACCCAGCCCCCAACCCCCTCCCATATGGCAACCATCAAAATGTTCTCTGTGTCTACGAGTCTGTTTCTGGTTTATTCTTTCAATTATTTTGTGTTTTAGATTCCACATATAAGCGAGATCATATGGTATTTGTCTGTCTCTGTCTGATTTATTTCACCAAGCATAATTTCCCCTAGGTCCATCCCTTTGTCACAGAGGGCAAGATTTCATTCCATTGGACATGTAGCGGATCTTCCTTATCCGTTCATCTACTGATGGACACTTCTGTTGCTGCCGTATCTTGCCTGTGTTAAGTAATGCTGTGAGGAACACAGACACAACCATCCTTGATCCTCCAAAGACTGAGGTGTCCATTTGGTGGACCAGGCAGGGCTCTTACTCAACTTTCTTTTCCCATACAATGCCCATGAGTTGTTCAGGTTAAAGCAAAGAGCTTGCCCACCTCCCCTAGACAAATTGAGTACAAAAGAAAAGATAAGCACCCATCCTGTCCACGTGCTTCTTGCTAGCAATTCTGAAGACAGGTGCGACTGAGGAGGAGGCCAGCTCGTCCAAGGCCAGATGGAGGGGCACCTGTGGTCTGCAGTTAGCCTCTTCCTCTGCCCCTCACCGTTAAAGTAGTTAAAGTAGTCCACGGTATTCACCGAAACTGTTTTTGTTCTTCTAAACTCCTCATTTGCCATTTCCTTTCTTTGGAAACCACGTGTGAATTTCACCCAGTCAAAAAAGTCACTTACTGTTCGCCAGGCAGCAGTCCAGGAGACATAATAGTGAATGAAACCACGTTTCCGACCCCATGAAGCTGATGTTCTACAGGAGAAGACAACAATAAACTAATAGTTAAGCTTTATAACATAAGGTCATGGTCTGACATGCACTATAAATGAAAACAGAGCAAGATAAGGAGCAAACGGTGATAAGGCTATTATTTCGGAGAAGGGGAGGACAGAAGGCCTGGGAGGCGACCTTGGAGCAGAGATGAGAGAAGAGGTGCTGATCCCTCCTGGGGAACATCCGGGCGAAGTGTTCTGAGATGAAAGAATTGCAAGAAACCCCTGATCGGTGTGCAACTGGGATCAACTAGACTGAGTTTCAATGGACATTTCATAGATGAAAAAACTTTCTTCAATTACAGTTGACATACAACATTGTATTAGTTTCAAGCATATGATATAGTGATTAGACATTTCTATAATTTACCAAGTGATCACCTGATAAGTCTAATACCTAGATGAAAATATTTTCAATCCAAATTTGTCAATAGCTGAAAAAATACATCATGACATTATCTTCATTTGAAGTGTCTTTTCCCTTTCTAAGCAGTATGCCATTTTTTAAAATTTAATTTTATCGATTATGCTATTATGGTTGTTCCAACTTTTCCCCCTTTGCCCCTCTCTGCCCGTCACCCCCCACTTCCTGAGATAATCACCACACCATTGTCGATGTCCATGGCTCATGCGTATAAATTCTCTGGCTACTCCATTTCCTATATGTACTTTACACCCCCATGGCTGTTCTGTAACTACCTATTTGTACTTCTTAATCCCCTCACCTCTTCACCCATACCCCCACACCACCCTCCCATCTGGTGACCATCAAAATGCTCTCCGTATCCCTGGTTCTGTCTCTGTTCTTCTTGTCTGCTTAGCTTGTTTTTTAGATTCAATTGTTGATAGATATGTATTTATTGCTATTTTAATGTTCATAGCTTTGATCTTCTTTTTCTTAAGTAAGCCCCTTTAACATTTTATGTATTTGGTGATGATAAACTCTTTTAGTTTTTTTCTTGTCTGGGAAGCTCTTTATGTACCCTTTGATTCTAAACAATAGCTTTGCTGGGTAAAGCAATTTTGGTTGTAGGTCCCTGCTTTTCATGACTTTGAATATTTCTTGCCAGTCCCTTCTAGCCTACAAAGTTTCTTTTGAGAAATCAGCAGACAGTCTTGTGGGAACTCGCCTGTAGATAACTAACTGCTTTTCTCTTGCTGCTTTTGAGATTCTCTCTTTATCTTTAACTTTTAGCATTTTAATTACGATGTGTCTTGGAGTGATCCTTTTCACATCCTTGTTGTTTGGGACTCTCTGTGCTTCCTGGACTTGCATGTCTATTTCCTTCACCAAATTAGGGAAGTTTTCTTTCATTATTTTTTTCAAATAGATTTCCAATTTCTTGCTCTTTCTTTTCTCTTCTGGCACCCCTATGATGTGAATGTTGGGCTGCTCAAAGTTGTCCCACAATCTTTCTATACTGACCTTGTTTTTTTCTATTCTTTTTTCTTCCTGTTGTCCTGATTAGTTGTTTTTTGCTTCCTTATATTCTAAATCATTGATTTGATTCTCAGCTTCATCCACTTTTCTGCTGTTTCCCTGTAAATTGTTCTCTATTTCAATTAGTACATTCTTTGTTTCTGACTGGATTTTTTCTATGCTATCAAGCATCTTTGAGCTCAATATAACCAGCTCCTTGGGCATCCTTATAACCAATGTTTTCAACTCTGCATCTGATAGATTGCTATGTCCATTTCATTTAGCTCTTTTTCTGGAGTTTTGATCTGCTCTTTCACTTGGGCCATGCTTCTTGGTCTCCTCGTTTTGGCAGCCTCCCTGTTTGTTTACATGTATTAGGTAAGTTGCTATGACTCCCTGTCTTAGTAGCATGGCCTAATGTAGTAGGTGTCTTATAGGGTCCAGTGGCACAGCCTCTTCTATCACATGAGCTGGGTACTAGAGGTGTGCCATTTGTGTCAATTAAGTACACTCTCCTTTTGCAATTGAGACATGGTTGATGTTGGCAGGTCAATGGTAGGGATTTACGTAGGCCAGTCAGTTGCAAGGACTGGCTGTGACTACTGACCACCAACCTCCACCCTCAGTGGCAGATCACCTGTGCAGGGGTAGGTTGGTGGTGCTCTCACATGGTCTGCAGCTACTCACTGTGCGTACAGGGCCTGGGTTTCCTGCGTGGTATAGGCCAAGGTCAGCCCTCACCTGTGTTTTGCTCAGGGCCTCCCTTCCTGAGCTATAAAGCAATCTGAGATGGCCGTTACTTGTGCTTGGCTGGAGATTTCTAGGCAAAGCCAAGCTTTGAATCTAGGCTGGCTGCTGCTAATGCCAAGCCTGGGGCCACTATCAAGAGTTATGGGTGCTTCGGGCTCACTGGGCAGGCTCTTACTTGTTTGAAAGGATTTAGGAAGTTGTGATGTATGAACCAAGACCAACCATTTATATGGAAAAGCCACTGTTGACAGCTGTAGATTATGTGGGATGGAGCTTCAGGGGATCTCCAGGGTGGGACAAAGAGTGTTAGCCAGGTTGATGGAGTCTCAGATATGGCACCAGCCTGCCTGCTCTGTGGCTCTGTGGGTAGAGAATTCATAAAAGGGACAATATCTTCTGCCCACCTCTCTGGGCAAAAGCTGCTCCTCCCGCTCTCGCTTTGGTGCCAGACACTTCAGTTCCTCCCTGTCTGCCACGGGTGCCTTTCAAGCTGCTACCCCAGTGCTGGAGCTCAGAGGGAGGGAGTTTGAATAAGTCTGTGTGTGGGTTTTTAAAGAGGAACTGCTTAGGACTCCAAAAGTTTCTTCCACTGACTCAGTCCCTATTTGATTTTATAGCCAGAAGTTATGGGGAGTTATCTTCCTGGCACTGGGACCCTGTGCCAAGGGTCCTGGTGTGAGTCTGGGACTCCTCACTCCTGAGATATCCCTCCCGAATTTTTATCCACTGCAGCCCATTCCACTCCCCTGCCCCTCCTACCAGTCTGGATGGATGTGGTTTGTTTAGACTTTGTCAGACTTCCATTCAACTCAATTCCTGATGGTTCTGAGTGATGGTTGTTCTATAATTTAGTTGTAATTTTGATGTGGTTGTGTGAGGAGTCAAGCTGTGTTTGCCTATGAGAAGTCGTTACCATTCCTCACCTGGTTGCCAGTAGGTGGGACCATTGGCATATGAACAAAGTGATCAAACGCTCTTACTTTGTGGAGAGCTTCCTCATATGTAATCCTTTTTGATCATCACAGCAAGCCTGCAAGGTAAATATTATAACTTACAACAATGCTACCGATGAGGAAGTGAGGCTGTGACAAGTGAAGTTTCAGAGCACGGCAGAGCCAAGTCTAATAGAATCTGATGTCCTGACCTTGGTCTGGACCGAGGTCATCAGCATGCACAAGTGCCCTGTGTCTAAAAGAAGCTGTCAGGATTTCTTTTACTGAAATACATGGTATGGAAAAACTACAAGAACACCTGGACTTGTAAATAGAACTTTAAATCAGCACAATATCGAAGATCGATATCTCTGTGGCAATATGGCAGTGCGCCACTCAGCTCTCCTGCAAGAGGGCCTGCCAGGGGAACACCGTGGTCTGACAGCCCCAGTTAGTGCCCTGTGCGCCCCCCCCCCCCCCCCGTTGCTGTCCAGGCCACATTCTCCCCAGGTGCCCCTGGACAGTGGCTGAGCGCAGTGGTGGGGTGCAGTGCTGGCTGGTGCTGCCTCCAACACGAGCTGCCTCTAACAGGTGATCTCGGGGCGCTGTTGGCCTTCTCTACCCAATTCTTCTCTGCCTCTCCCTTCTCACAGGTGTCGGACCTGCAGTGTGGTCTGAAGGCCCTCCCTGCCCTCTCCTGCCCCTCCCTTTTTTTTCTTCATAGACATTTCTCCCAGTAAATTTCTTGTATGTTCAAGCTCATCTTTGCATCTGCACCAGAGGATCCACACTGACAATTTCTAATCTGAATAGTTTTGTTTTACTTCTTTACAGAAGGACTACATTATTGCTTTATTATTTCTTTGTCTGTCTGGACTTGAAAAATCAAAAGAAAAAGAAAAAATGTTTTTTCTCAGCTATTCATGTTGAACTTTTGGCTTCATTAACAGTCCATTAAAACAAAAGCATATAGGAAAAGTCTCGAATTTTACTGGGATTAACCGAGGTGAGGTTTTGGCCTGAGTTCTGGCAACAGCCTTTTATCTTAGTAGTGTCCGGTCTGCTTTCGCAGGTCCTTGTCTAAGGTGAACACACAGCTGCTTTGTTCCCCAGCTGAATTCTGAGCTCAGAACCGATCAGAGCAGCCGATGCACATTCAGATGTATCTGGTGGTTCTGGAAGGTCGCTGGGAACGCTGAAGGCAGACGCAGGTGTCTGAACTGGCGCTATCCAACTGAAACAGGATGTGAGCTCCGTATGTGAGTTCAAACTTTCCAGGGACCACCGTGGAACAGGAACAAGTACAATTAGTTTTAATTATATGTCTTATTTAACTTAATACATCCAAAATGTTATCATATCAACACGTAATCATATGTAAACATTATGAATGGGCTAATTTATCCTTCTTTTCACTTGTTCGGACAACTTATACTTTAAGCACTCGATAGGCACGTGTGGTGAAGGGCTGCCGTACGGGACAGTGCGGGTCTGGGACTCCCCAGTCTGAGCAACAGTGTTTGGATGGGGGCAGCCCTGAGGCTGTTTTTCTCAGTGTTCCTCTGCATCGTTTCCAGATCCCCACCCACCCCAGCACCGTTTTGGAATTTGTCAAAGCATCACCCAGGGGGATTTATATTCAAGACTTTTTTGTTTTTGCTAGGACATAGAAAATATTCGTTTTGATATAAAACAGTCCTGGGATTGAGATATCAGCTTCCACAATTATTTTAAATAAATCTTTGTAGCTGGAGAATCAAGTGTGCAAAAAAAAAATGAGGTTATTTCCTTCTCTAAAACACAACATGTCTGATTCTACTTGGAGCTGCTAGAATTCTTCCCCACCCCACCCCCCGCCTGCAAAATCCCCCAAGTAGCTTTCGGCCACTTCATCTCCCAATCTACACCCCAGCAGAGACCACTGATCATTCCTTTACTGCTATAAGAAAGCACTATCATGCTCCAATTTCTAAAAACTGAAAATATAATTTAATGCTGACTTCCCAGGAGGTAAATATGTATTCACCTATGCATTTGCTCACTTAATATTCAACTTTGCATTATCATCCCCATTTTACAGTTTAAAGAAAGTGAGTTTCAGAAAGCTAAGTAACCAGCTCAATGCCTCATTGCTAAGTTCAGCAACCCTTTAAAAGTTGGGAGAACAAGCACCGGGCGTGAGGCTCCTGGCTGCCCCTTTACTTTGGCCAAGGTGGCTCCATTTTTATCTGTGTCACTCACTGACTCTTCGTGTAAAGTTTGGTTGGAAGAAAGTGTTCGAGCATTTGTTTTACTTTAAGGCTTTGAAGATTTTGATTCCCTTGCTTCTCAGAGTGGTGGATTTAACACTGGCATCACCTGAGAGATGGTTGAAGATGCAGGTTCTCAGGCCCCACTCCAGGTGATTCATGCATGCAGTAAAATTTAAGAAGCAGTGGGCAACCTGGGGTTTCTAGCGCCTTGAAGTTTCCCTATGGATTGATCTCTCTCTCTCTCTCTCTCTCTCTCTCTCTCTCTCTCTCACTCTCTCTCACTCTCTCCCTCTCTCTCACATACACACACACACTCAGTGTGCTTTAATGAGTAATTGACCCATCATGAAACCATAGACAAACTCTGGCACTTGAGAAACACTCGAAAGTCAGGGATGCAGCCCTGAGCATCTCCTTTGGGCAGCTGTGACTCATGTGGATCCCGTGGATTCTGAGTTCCAGCCCCAGCACTCCCCTCCTTCCCACCCCGCTGTGGCCGTGCCTACTGGAGCCCCCAGAAGTACTGCCCTTGTGGTAGATGCTTCACTGATGTGAGGTAGGCTTCATTTTTAACAGAACGGGCCCTGGAGCCAGACAGAGTGGATTTAGCTCCCAAATACACCACCCTCTGCTCTACGACCTTGGGAAAGTTTCTGAATTTCTTAGTGCCTCTGTTGCCTCATCCAAAAAATGGGAATAATAATAGAACACACACAAAAGGCTGTTTTAATGTTTAAATGAGTTAATACAAGTAAGACATTTAAAATAGCTCTTGGCACATAGCACTTTTATATAAGCAATATAAAAATCAGTCAAGCTCTGAATATTTTTTAAACATTTAATATAATGATAGTAAAAATACAGCATTTTTGGTAAACAGTTTCCTGTCCCTGAAAGTTTTATCTGCTAAAGTGAAAGGGCCAGTGAGAGTTTTATGTGCTATACGTGGCCTATAACAGGTGTTCAAAATATGTTGGCTGAGTGGCCGAGTGCGTGAACAAGCAGATAATCAATGTGGAGTAGGACAATGTGACGTCCACAGAAGCTCAGAACTCAGCTATCTCCTTGGGGTGTTGGCATCTCCAGTCCTTCCTGTGTGCGTACCACAGCTGCATTTTTAAACCTGTTTTTCCCTCCTGGATGTTCACCTCAGAGCCTTGTAAGAATGATCTGAGTGTAACCTCACTAAATGCTTTTCGTGATTGAAGATTCAGCACCTACAGTGAGCAAAGCTATCAGCACAAGCAAAAACAAACAAACAAAAACCGCTAAGCTTTTGTATTTAGTATTTATACAAGGTCAGAAGATTGGAATACAGAATGAAGCAAGAAGAAAAAATGTTTTAAGTATGTCAGAAATAAGGCTGTGGACATTTTGCTGGGGCCCTAGTGTCGCTTTATTAAAAGGAGCATTCATTGTTCCTCCTATTCTTCTGTCAGTGGCTCTGGTCGATGGCTCATGGGCCCGTGATAGCCAAGATGAGGGGGATCCCTCTTCGGCATACTGTCTCAGGTGTCGGAGAGCACCCACCTTGCCTGGTTCCAGGAATCTGATTTCAGGCATAATTTGGAGCAGGGATGGGGGTGAAGTTCTCTTTCTTGTGTATACAACCCTTCTGAACCATCTCCTGGGGCAAGTTCTCCGTAGGAAAGAAGTGGTGGTCCCTGACCCCAGCCTCCACATTTCCTGAGAAAATGCAGAGCACATGATCCCTACTCTCACAAATGAGGTGAGGACTTATTGCTGAGAACGAAGGGAAGACTGAGCAAGGAACTGAGCAGGGCTGAAATTTTTAATTCTACTTGTTGGAAGCATGACGGCCTCTAGCAGAAAAAAATTTTGGCCATGTCTGGGGTCCATCCAGGGAGAGTGGAGAGTCTTCCTGGAGCTCACACCTGAGAACAGGTACCATCTAGATTGGCGTGGCCACAGACAGAGAGCCTGGCTCATGCCAGGAGGAGTCGTGGAGCTTCCACAAGACGTGACACAAGATGCTCTGGCCCTGGAGCAGGGAAGGTTTCCCCAACCCGCCTTTTAGACTGTGACCTACTAAGTGGTAAGCACCTGTGAGGGAGATGTGTCTTTGTCATCTGGTCATCCTCAGCCTCTGACACTAGGCACAAACTAGGTGGCCTGAATGCTTTAAATTAATTTATTAATATGGGAAAATACCGAAAGTAGAACTTCAAGCCTTTAAAGGACTAGAATACCCAGGCGAGTCTGGGGTTTCAGGAGCCAAAGCCGAGTGCAAGTGGGCTGATCCTTGCCAATGAGGTTTAAAGGAAGGGATCCGGACGCTATGCCCTCTGCAAAGAGTCGGCAACAGGAACACAGGGAAATGGGAAGGGTAGGGAGCAACCCCAGGGCTATCGTGTGACGAGGGAGCCTTCCTGCAGTGAGTAAGGTGAGCCAGCGGGCAGGGAAGGAGCCGCAAGTGCTAGCAAGGCTGCTACTGCTGTCTGTTCGCTGGGAACTACAGTGTTGCAGCAGGAGCGGCCTGAGCGGCCCCTGTGGAGGTGCCACCCAGTCAAACCCCAG
>PVKM010012720.1:0-31276 GCA_004027735.1 Carollia perspicillata | reverse complement strand
GCTGTTGACTTGTTCTTTTCAATTTTCTACAGAGCTGTGGTCTGTGAGAATGGAATGACAGCTCACCTGCATGTCTCTCACCTTTGTCCTAGCATACACACCTTAGTAAGGTATGTGGTCTGATTGTTAAATGCAAGTGACCCCAGAAAACAGTCTCTCATTTCTAGGCTCACCATATAAATGATCAGGACAAAGCAGTGGGGAGTGATATAAACCCACTTTGAAAATTTTTAAACATTCAGGACTTTGGGTCATTCCTAAACATGATACCTCTTTTTGGTTAAGTTGTGTAAAATATTTTTCTGTGAAAACACTTTTTTCCCTCTTGCATATAGCCTGGGTCTGGGTGAAAGAGAATAGGGGATAATTGAGAAAGAATGAAAGTTATGGTTGTTGAACGAGACACTTTGATTTGTAACAATGAAGAAAAAGAAAAATTCAGTGACTGGGGAGGCACAGCGCATTAATGATCTTTATTTTTCAGAATTGTTCCTGGAAGCGGTCCTTCCCTTCTGGAGGAAATCCCCCCACTCCACCTTTCCAGACTGTGCTACAGTGCTTGGAATTCAGGCTGCTGAGCCAGTGAGCACAGTGGACAGCAGGGGGCGGCAGGGTGGGGGCCGGCCCCTGAACTTTTCACCCAGAAAAGCTCAGATGTCATCTTCACTCATGAGGCACATGAACTGGTTGGTATCAGGGTTAAGCAAATGTTTGGAACTAACTGTTAGGCAGTTCTTCTACAACCATGGACTCAACTGAAATTTTTGGACTGGACTGAAAGCCCTCCAGTGGAAGGCCACACCTGGAGAGCCTATTAACCTGTACTGCCCAACTAAAGTATGTGTTGCTTGGGATACCTGAATGACTGTAAATTCTGTTTCCAGGGGCACCATATATGTCTTCTGAGATTGTACTTCTTATGTATGCATACAAGGGTAATGCCTCAGCCCTGGGAGGCAGCCAGGTCATAACCAGTTATGCTATGCCATCAGGTAAAAAGGATAGTACAGAAATTCGGGGAGAAAGTGCCTTGACTTCCAACATAGACCTTAACAATTAGTAGGATGACTAAATTCAGGATCTCTGAGTGGCATAGCTGAGGCCCATACTATACGATCTCACCCTGACATGGGAGATTTTACTGACAATACTTTGGCTTTAAAGACACCCTGGCTAAGAAACTGAGGAGATGGACTGTGCAGAAAAGCATTAGGCTGGAGTCCACGATCTTTAGAAAGGCCACTTTGCAAGGCTGGCTCTTAGCTGGTATCTGGGAACTTGGATTTTTGAAGTGTTCCCACCATTCCCTAACCAATAAGCATGGTTATTATTTATGCAGATGATATGGTTAATGCTGACACCTGCTAAGCTTATGTGTCCTTATGTAACTAGTCCCCAGTGGAACCACTGGCCATGAAGTCTCTAGCGAGCTTCGTAAGAGTTGTCCCAATTTGATACTGGGGGAATCAAGAAGATCCTGTATGACCCTACTGGGAGAGACTCTGGGAAACTTGTGCCTTGTTTTCTTTATTCTTGGACCTCTGCTTTTTCCCTGTGCTAATTTTGCTTTGTATCATTTTTGTTGTCATAAATCTTAGCCGTGAGTATGACTCTATTGAGGCCTGTGAGTCCTTGCAGTGAAACCTACCAGACCCACAGATTGTCTTGGGAACTCCTGATGTGACTTCTTAGACTTTGCATTGGAAAAAACAATGCAAGAGCTGTTCGGTGATGCACCTCCATGTGGAGGTGTGAAGGAGAACAAAGATGGGCAAAGACTGGCCGAGTGTGGATCTCTCTCCAGCCTACCCAATTTCTTGTGAGGATTTTTCTTTGTAAGACTCTCCTTCCCCAAATGGCTGCTCTTAGATTCCCAAACCATGGGGATGCTGGCTAGGAACACAGCGCCATTCTTGGGCATAAATGGAATAAGAGTCTCTTTCCTGGAAAATGCCAGTTGCAAATATGTTTCCATATAATTTCCATATAATTTAATAGAGACAAAGATGCTGGAACATCAAAACTCTTCTTTCTTAATCTCAAATTGGAAGTCAATGTTTCCCTATGATCATTGTGAGTGGGTGTGTGTCCCCATACTCACCATGAAGTGCAGGGGACTATGAAATGGTATTTAGCAGGGAGGCAATTGCCAAGATATTCCTGGGTACACAACAACCCAGGTCTATGGCAGCAGCTGTTGACAGGGCACTGGGCTTGGGTGAGGTTCCTGAGCTGCGGTGAGAGTCATAGCCCCCATAGCCCTAGGATGGGCTAGCTACAGAGTGAGAGTGTTAGTTCCAAGGAGGAACTAATGGGAACATGTTGAGAATAGCATGGCATGGCTGTAGCAATTACCGCCCCCCGCCCCGCCCCCATCCAGCTCTAAACAGAGAACTTGGGGAATTAACATCACTCGTAGTCACACATGCAAGCCACACAATCACTTCTATCGTGAGTTGAAATTTTAAAATTTATTAGAGTATCACTATCACCAATATATATATGCATTGTAGTATCACCATCAAACATATATATATATACACATACATGGCTGAATTCAAGAGTAACAAGTAAGGAATACTTTAGGGTTAATAAAAAACTAGTCTTCTAGGAGGCCCAGAAGGTTAAGTAGTAATGGGATAAAAGATGTGAGATTCTGTTGGTAGGTAATCACCAGCTTGGACCCTTGACTAGAAAGGGCAGAAATGGGGGATTTCTGGTGAACTGAGTGCAAACTGGGAATTAATCACACTTTGTGGGTTTGAATCTCTGCTTCTAGTAGTCATTCCTTACAAGACCTGCAGACTATACAATTATGTGTGGATGGTATGGAACTGGTGAGACAGGCATGAGAAAAGAGCTCTCTAACAATGTACCTTAAAGCCTCATATAAACAAGACCACCTCAGTCTGCAAGCTCAGATTGGGGAAGCCCCGCCTTCCCATCCTGCTTCCCCTCCTGGCAGTTCCAGGCCCCTCCCTCTCCTTTCCTTTCCTTCCTTTCCGTTTCAGCTCTGGGGTCAGGGAGCTCACTGAGAGGGAAGCCGTCTGTACCCCGGCCCACTTCTTCACGGCCTTCTTCAAGCTCTGATGCTGGCAGGAAAAAACGGTTTATGCCTGAAGGGCTGTTCTTCAACAGGCGGGCCAGTTCCCTCTCAAAGCACTGGGCTGCTTGCTGCAGATCTCCATTCATCTTGTGAGTTAATCCTTGGAGATACCAAGAATTGGGTGCATTTTGCAGAAGCTGATTTTCAGCTCCATTCTGTGGCTGGTACTTCACCTTTTCCTTCTCAGTTGATTTTGTGTTTATGGTCAGAACATTTAAATGATGTAGGACAGAAGTGTCTTCAGACTTCCCCTGATACTCCTGTAAGTTGGAAAAGCCCTGATGGAATTGTTTCCTCTCAGCCTCCTGGAAGGTTGTCTCAAAACATTCTTCTGTTTCCAGGTCAGTGAGGTCAGAATAGGCATATATAGGATTTAGTCCATTTTCAATAGCTTTCTTTGAATACTCCCTAGCATATTTCCTTAGTTCTTCAATCTTGTCTCTATTCCTATCAGCTTCGGAGTCCTCTGCGTTTTGAATTTGTTTCTCTTTAGCTCTATAGCAGCAGGCAATCTGCTGACAGATGTAGCGGTTGTTTGGCAAGGATTCCAGGGCCTTTTGAAACAGTTCAATAGCTTTGTCTAGATCGCCCTTTCTTTGGTAAAATTTGGCTGCACTGCGAAGGACATCAGTTTGGCAAGGGGCTTTTTCCAGGGCCTCTACCACCAATGGCTCCCCTTCGGCTTCTTTATTTATCTTTTGCAATTTCAGGGCCAAGAGAGCTTTGACATACTGATTGTCAGGACTGAGCTCAATGGCCTGCTTGAGAACACTGACAGCGAACTGCTTCGGTGGTTTCTCATCCAGACGGTACATGGCGATTGCCAGCCCAGCGGAGAATTCTGGGTTGTTGGGTTTCTTTTCTAGAGCCTTTTCAAAATACACCTTCGCCCTTTCATTTTGCTTTCCTCCACACCTTAGCAGGGTCCACCCTTCTTCACAGTCAAGCTCAGGACACTCAATACTGTAAGGATTGGAATACTTCTCGCACACCTGTTTGACCTTGTCTAGATAAACCTGAGCTTCTGCGAGCCTGCCCATGTGGTAGTAGACCCAGGCGTAGTTTCCCCAGGTGACCAGACTTCGGATTTCTGCTTGGTCAGCGTGCTCTCGCTGGACTGACTCTTCGGCTTTCTGTAAGCATTCCAGAGCTGCCTCGTTTTGACCATGTAGGTGTTTTATGTAGGCCAACAAATTGTACATGGTAGCTTTGAACTCAGTGCTTAAAAATTCAATCTGGTTACACACTCTGTCTTCTAGATCAGATGAGACACTTTCTTCCTTAAGCAAATCCCACGTGAAATGGCATTTCAGCTGTGGGAGGATTTTCTCCAGTGAGTTCTTGCTGACCTCGCTGTGGAAAAAGCAAACATGGTCACTATGATGAGCACTTGCCAAGCATTAAACCCTGTGATGCAAATAAAGGTTAATTGTGTATGTAAACTTGAATAGGCTATGGGATGCCCAGATATCTAATTAAACATCAGTTCTGGGATATCTGTGTTCCCAGAAGAGACCAGCATTTGAATTGGTGGACTGAGTAAAGCTGATTGCCCCCCACGGCATCCAATGTGTTGAGGGCCTGAAGTTGGAAGGTGAGGGTGGGAGACAGAGGAAGGGTGACTTTGCTGTCTCTGCATGGCTGGTTGAACTGGAACATTGGTTTTCTCCTTCACTCCAACTGGAACTACACCACTGGCTTTCCTCTGTCTGCAGCTTGCTTATAGTGGACCATGGCATGTCTCAGCCTCCATAATTATATGAGCCAAATACTCATAATCAATATCTCTCTGTAGCTCATTTACATAAGCATATATACTAGCATTAGGTGAGGATTTTTTATTGGAAAAAGTAAGGGCAGTATTTTAAAAAAGCAGGTAAAATGAATGTTTACATATTAAGTAGAAATGACACAGAGGGCATTAAAATTCTCAAAGAGGAAAACCAAAATGTCCAATTGTAAAAGCCTCTTTTTCCCTTGCAGGAAATGCCCATAAAGCTGAAGATCCAGCTTGGTTTTCCTGCTGAAAATGTACAAAATCACTTAGAAGCACCCATTGAAATCACTTTCCTCGTATTCAACACCTGCCTACTTTTGGAGAATCCAAGATGGCACCCGAGTAGCGGGGAGCTACACTCATCTGCTGGCAGAAACAGACCAGATCTGAAGTCAGAACTCAGAGAGGAGAGGGAGTGAAAGTATCTGTGAGTGAGAGTGTGCGGACCAGAGCACTGGGCTTGTGTGGGAGTACGCAGGAACCCACCAGCCTGCGGGGGCGCCTGGGGCAAAGTGCCCCAGGCTTTCCAGGTGGCCCACCACAGCTGCCCAGCCCAGCACTGCTGGGTGCGCAGAGTTGGGTGGCTCATCACCTGGAACTACCAGGGTGGCAAGAGAAGGCCTGGGAGGTATGGGCTTCAGAAACAGTGTGTCAGGGACAGGCAGGCCTGAGGCAAAAGACCTCTGGAGGAAGTAGGGACATCAAGTGCCTTGTGTTAAAAGAGTCAGAGGAACTTTATCTAAAATTGTCAGAGGCCCTGTAAGGAGCTGGCCAATCCTGACTGCGATACACTGTGTGATTTTTAGGGAGAGGGAGCGTGTGGAGAATGGGACCCCCAGGGACCTGCAGTACATCATGGGTGCCATAGAGACACTCTTTTAAAAGAGGAGCTAAGAGGTACCCAAGGCTTGGCAGGGGTCAGGTGTGCAGGCCAGTGCACCTGGGCAGGATGCAACAGCTTTGCTAACCAAAAATCTCAGAGGCAGAAAAACACTGAGGGGGATGACCTGACCCAACATAGCTAGCAAGCAAAGGGCAGTGCAGAGTGGAGAATTTGGGTGAACCTACTGTGGGAGAGTGGCCCAGTGTCTTAGATCTGGAGGGCAGGAGCTAAATGCCTGAGATTTGCTCCTATCAGCCAGAGCCTTTCACACACAGGCAAACCCAATCCCCACCTGGGGGATTACAGGCTCTGCAGAGCGGGGAGGTTCAGGCCCAGAAGTTTCCTGTTGCTGTGTACATTTCCTCAGGGGAAAGAAGAGAAAGGCCTTGCATCAGCACTGCGTGCTACGCAGCTCCCCAGCCCGATTTACTAAACCCAGCAGAGCAGAGGAAATAGAGACAAGCACAACAAGATGCTATATTCTCTCCTGCAAAGCTGTTTAGGATTCATTTCATATCCTTCAAGTTTTGGCATAATAAAACACCAGGTTTTATAATACAGTTTATTTCAAATCTCATATATTGCTTTTCCCTTCTCTTACTCCATGCTACCTCTTTCCTCCTCCTTTGTATATATTTTTAAAATTCCATTTTCTCTCTTGCTATGACTTGTTTCTGTTCTGCACTATTACTATTACTCCCCCTTCTAGCCTCTTAAAATCATTTGTGATTGTCGTTAGCTCACATTCCTTTTCCTGTTCTTGAAATGCCCTTATTCTCTCTCCACCTTTATCAATCTTTGTTCATAGGTCGTGGATAAGGAGCTTGTTGTCACAGTTCTTCAATCTTATTTCTAGATTATGACTCTCGTTGCATTTTAAATCTCAAATTTTACTGTTCCCCTCAGCTACGCCATTTTGCCTTTCTCCTGCCCTTCCCTTTTTTTGTTTTAAATATTGCTTCTCAGCCAAATTTTCACCCCGCACTCTTAGTATTCTTTCTCCCTATATCCTCTCAAAATAACTTTTCTTTCCTTTAGACATCTCTTAAGCTCTTCTTTCTGTCCCTGTGCCCTCTTATTCCCAGCCACCTATATGAATCTTAACTTGCCGGTTGTTCATATCTCTGCGGCAGAGATTTTTCTGCAATTACAGCCATATTATTTTATGTATACATACATATTTTTTGTTGTAGTTGTCTGTTTTTTCTTTCACTGCATATACACAAATATACATGTTTTCTTTAAATTTCAGTTTTAACCTAATACTACACACTTCTCCTCTCTTACTCCACCTTCCCTTCTCCCTTTTTTAATTACAAAGTAAATTTTCTTTTCTTTTGTGCTTTGCCTTGTCTCTGTTCCCTACTCTTATTATTGACCCTCTCTCCACCCTTGCAAAATCTCTTTCAGTTAGTCATCTCATATTCACTTTTCCTTTCTTATAATAGTTTCAATCTCTTTATACCTTTATTAATATTGGTGCATTGGCTGTTGATAGTGTAATTGTGGGTGGGGGATATCTTTGTGGGTGTGGGTCTTTTTCCTGAGCTGTTTGGTTTTTGTTCTGGCAGCACCTGTACAATAATATATAAGAGATGGAGGGCGAATGACACTCAGTCAGTCAGCCAAGAGGAAGAACCCACCAAAGAATGACACAACAGCAACCAAAACCCAATTACAACCACATAAAAGGCATAAAGGGCAGTGCAAGAGCATCAGGGGCAGGTGATCAGGAGATTACACCATTGAGACTCACAGGTCTCTTACCACAGAAGAGCACACCACAAAGACAGGGAGTCAAAGCAGATAAACCTACCAGGCAGAACAAAACAAGAAGAGTTATCTAAAATAGGGAGACAAAGAACCCCCAATTGAAAGGAAAGGAAGAATCCTCAGAAAGACTGCTACACAAAATTGAGGCAACCCAAGTATCAGACACAGAGTTCAAAATAATTGTTATAAGGACTCTTGCTGAGCTCAGTGAGAACTTCAAAGAATTCCAGGGAAGCTTCAAGGAACTTACTGCAAACTACACCAGCATGAAAAGGCACATAGAAACTATCAATAAGACACAGGAGGAAATGAAAAATACAATATTTGAAATGAAGAACACAGTAGAAGGAATTAAAAACAGGTTAGATGAAGCACAGGATTTAATCACTGAGCTTAAGGACAAGGTAGAAAAACATTCCCAGACAGAGCCAAAAATTGAAAAAAGACTCAAAAAGAATGAAGAGGGGATAAAGGAGCTGTAAGGCAACACAAAATTAATAATATCCATATAATAGGGATATCAGAAGGAGAAGAAGAGAAGCAAGGGATAGAAAATGTGCTTGAAAAACTACTGATAGAAAACTTCCCTAAATTGATAAGAGAAAAAGTCAGGCAAGACCAGGCAGCACAGAGGATCCCAATCAAGATGAATTCAAAGAGGCCCACTCTAAGACATGTCATAATTAAAATGACAAAAATTCAAAGACAAAAAGAGAATCTTAAAGGTAGCAAAGGAGAAATAGCCAGTAACATACAAGGACCCCCAATAAGGCCAGCAGCTGACTTCTCAACAGAAACACAATAAGCCAGAAAGTAGTGGTAAGAAACATTGCACTTAATGGAAAGCAAAGGCCTGCAACCAAGACTACTCTACCCAGCAAGGCTCTCAATTAAAATGGAAGGTGAAATAAGGAGTTTCCCAGACAAAAGAAGGCTGAAAGAATACACCTCCACCAAATCAGCATTGCAAGATATGCTAAAGGAGCTGCTTTAAAAAGATGAAGACAAAAAGTGAGAGAGAGAGGAACATATAGGTACAAAGGCAAAGGAAAATGGCAATGAACTAGTACCTACTAATGATAGCCTTGAATGTAAATGGATTAAATGCTCCAACCCAAAGACATAGGGTAGCCCTGGCTGGTGTGACTCAGTGGATTGAGCGCAGGCTGTGAACCAAAGAGTCACCAGTTCAATTCCCAGTCAGGGCACATGCCTGGGTTGCAGGCCAGATCCCCAGTAGGGGCCACATGAGAGGCAACCACACATTGATGTTTCTCTCCCTCTCTTCCCCTCTCTCTAAAAATAAATAAATAAAAATCTTTAAAAAAGTAGAAACATTATTTAAAAGAGGCATAGGGTAGCTGAATGGATAAGAAAACATGATCTGCATATATGCTACCTACAAGACCCACCTCAGAACAAAAGGCCTACACAGAATAAAAGTGAAGGGTTGGAAAAAATATTCCAAACAAATGGACAGGAAAAAAAGTTGGGGTAGCAATACTTATAACAGACAACATATACTTCAAAATAGAGTAAAATTAGCCTCTTCAACACATGATGTTGGGAGATCTGGACAGCTACATACAAGAAAATGAAACTTGACCACCAACTTACACCATACACAAAAATAAATTCAAGGTGGGTAAAAGACTTAAATGTAAGTGTGACATCATAAAAGTCCTAGAGGAGAACACAGTCAGGAAAATCTCAGATATTCCACCCAGCAATATTTTTGCCGATACGTCCCCTAGAGCAAGGGCCATAAAGGAAAGGATAAACAAATGGACCTCATCAAAATAAAAACTTCTGCATGGTTAAAGAAAACAGCAGTAAAATGCAAATGGAACCAGCCATATAGGAAAATACATTTGCCAATGATACCTTGGACGAGGGTTTGATCTCCAAAATATATAAAGGAGTCACATGACTCCACTCCAGGAAGATAAACAATCCAATTCCAAAATGGGCAAAGGACCTGAACAGACGCTTCTCCAAGGAGGACATACAGAAGGCCCAGAGACATATGAAAGGATGCTCAACATCACTAGCCATCAGAGAGATATAAATTAAAACCACAATGAGATACCACTTCACACCTGTCAGAATGGCCATGATAACCAAATCAACAAACAACAAGTGCTAGCAAGGTTGTGGAGAAAAGAGAACCCTAGTGCACTGTTGGTGGGAATGCAGACTGGTGCAGCCACTGTGGAAAACAGTGTGGAAATTCCTCAAAAACATGGAAGAGCCTGGAACAACTTTTAGCAAATCCCCCTTTGCCTCTTCTCAGCCTGTGGGTTAGGCCTGACATAGACCAGCAGCATGTCTATGTATTTCCTATTGATTCTGTTTCGCTGGAGAGCCCTGACTAATGCACAGCCCTACGCTTTCCTAGACAGAAGAGCAGGTACTTTCCTCTTGCTTCTTGGACTCACCTTTTTGTAGCCATGGTCTGTGCAAGAACCCACAAAGCACATCGCTTCCAGTGTGTGAGCAGATAGATACGTAGGAGGTGAAGTGAGGTGGATGAGCCGGGATCCCTGCAGTGAGAGGAGCTGGATTTCTCTTGTGCTGCTCAGTGACTGAGTCAGGGCTCGGTCCTCACACATTCTGAGGAGTACGTTTTATTTAGCCTTCCAGTGACTCGTACACGGCTACTTTTTCATGTCACATTGATAGTTTTGGGGACACTAAGAAAAAGAAAGATTATCCTGGCCCTCTCTGCCCCTAGGAGCACAGTCTGGTTAGAAGGAGCCATGAAAAGAAATGAAAACCCATGGAATGTTTGCCAACATGCCATGTGACTTAGTCCTTTTTCGTTCACCTTCACTACCACTTCCTACACTCACACTTGGACCCAGGAAGGTTCAGTTTCAGTCCAACTGAAGTAGTCTCCCTGACAGGCCAGATCCCCAGAGGGGATGAATTTGTTTCAAGAAAGAAATGAACAAAATAGACACATTTGTGTTTTGTCCATTGGAAGATACCAAGGGCGATCACTTGCCTTACTTTTAGGTAAGTCACACAAGATCTCCAAATGTGTTCTCACATCTATATTCGCCTACTGAGTTTGTGCTCCTCCTGTTTTACAAGTAGATGCTCGGCATGGTGAGAATGGAGAAAGCCCCCAGAAATCATTAAACCCAGTGTTGTCCATATTTTTTTATTTCACAGACTAGCACAATTTCAGAAAAAAATTTATGAACCAAACAGGACTGCCAACTTATTTGGCAATACAGTGACACAAAGAGAAATGTCATCCTAAAAGATACCCATCATCTAGTCTTGGCAATAGTTTATTAAAAAGAGAGAAAAGCAGCATTTTGATTATCATTGACAACAGTAAGTCCATAATTATCAATAAATACTTTAAAAATAAATGGACTAAATTCTCCAATCAAAAGACATAGAGTGGCTGCCTTCAGGTTTAAGGACACACACAGACTGAAAGTTCGGGAATGGAAGAAGATACTTCATGCAAACAAAAGAAAGCAGGGGCAGCTGTTCTTATATTGGAAAAAATAAAGTTTAAGCCAAAGATTGTAACAAGGAGCAAAAAGGGTCATTTTACAATAATGAAGGAGTCAATCTAATGAGAGGATGTCATATGAACCCAACACATGAACACCTAAATCCGTACGGCAAATATTAATAGACCTGAAGGGAGAAATAGACAGCAATGCAATACCAGCAGGGACTTCAACACCCCTTTTTGACGAAGGATAGGTCAGCGGACAAAAATCAATCAAGAAACAGTGGACTTAGCCCAGGTTAGACATTGCAAATGACAGGTTAGACCAGTTGAAGTTAAACGTTTACAGAACTTTCCGTCCGACCAGAACAGAGCTCACACTCTTTGCAAGCACACGTGGAACATTCTACAGGACAGATTGTGTGTTAGGCCACACAACAAGTCTTAATAAAGTGTAAGACGAGCAAGAGCACATCAAGCATTTTTTCTGACCACTATTATTTGGCCATAATTGAGAAGGAAATCCTGCCATTTGCAACATCATTGATGCATCTTGAGGACACTTATGCTGAGTAAATAAGGCAGACGGAGAAAAAGAAGTACTGTTTGATATCCCTTATATATGGAATCTAAATAACAAAAATCAAAGTCATAGAAATGGAGTAGAAAAGTGGTTGCCAAGGGTAGAGGGAGGGGAAAACAGGGAGAAATGTGTGTCTGAAAGGAACAAGCTTTCTGCTCTGAGCTGAATAAGGTCTGAACGCATAACAACAGTGGCTGTAGTCAGTAGCACTGTATGGTACAACTGAAATGGCTAAGAGAGTGGAATTTAATGGTCTCACCAAGAATAAATGAACAGCAGAAATGTATAAGTATGTGAGGTGATGAATGTGTTAATTAACTAGGTGGGCGGGGGAATCCTTTCACAATGTATATGTATATCAAACCACTAGATTGTACACTGTAAATAGCCTTACGGTTTAATGTGTCAATTATACATCAATAATGTTGAATTTTACAAAATATTTTCTTAGAAATTCTTGCCACTTTTTCTTCTATGTAGTTTAAGTACATGAGATACTCCGCATTTTTTCACCTTCGATTTTCATTATATATTTGTAAATGTTAACTGCATATTTATGTATTCATATATAATTGATATTTATGATAACATTAACATATTTAACTGGGTAGATAAAAATAAGACATTTGAAGTTAATTCTGATTAAACTGGAAAATACTATTGCCCTTCTAAAAACCAATACATTTGCCCAGGTTTCCTGACTTACTGATATCATGTGTATTTCAAAGTTGCTCTAAACACTCTATGTATATGCATAAAAATTAATAAATTACTGAGCAACAATTAAATTCAGATATTTGAGGGAAGGACAAGCAAGTAGGTAGAATGATGGCTGTGGTAACTTGACACAGAGAATTATCTAAGTTCAGGTGATCATAGGGAGTTGAAGGCTCTTCCTACCTGGAGACCATGTATCTAGTAGAAGACATTGGAGAGGTAGGGAGAAGTCCCTCTGGCCTGGGAGGAAGTTTCTCACAGCTTCAAGCTGTAGCCTTGAGCTTTTGCTGACCGAAGTAGATAAGAGCAGCACTGCAACTTCTTAGGAAACACTCAGAACCAAGCTGCTGACAGCCTTTCTCCTCCTCCTGCTCACTTATCTGGATGCTGACAGACAGTGGGCTGTGCTGCAGCCCACAGACCTCAGGCTCACCTCCCCCCAGGGCCTTGTCCAAGCCATGACTACAGCAGAATCTTGAAATTTTGAGAAAGAGGCCCTGTTTAAATAGTAAGAGTAGGAGTTCCCAGGGAAATCCCTGAGGCAGCTTGTACCACAGTTGCTGTGGTTATGTGCCAGCTGGCTACATGAAGGAACGGGCAGAACTCACGCCCAGTTATTTGGTCAGAACAGGCACAACCCAAGGAGTCCGTCCCTTCAAGGAGCTCTCCAGGGCAGTGTTTCTCACACGTCAAGGTGCGCACGGACCAAATGACCTGAGGATCTTGTTAAAATGGACTTCTGAATTCAGTAGGTCTGGGCGCTGCCCGCATAACAACATCTAGGAGGCAGAGCACACTGTGGGTAGCAAGGGGCCAGGAGGACATCGCTTTTTGGAAGTGATTTCCAATCACCAGTTTCACATCCCTAAAACAGCCCTTAAATAGGCAAGCTTATGTTGACACCCTTCCTTCCCCTCTGACTCACCACCCACTTTGGGTCCCCCCCCCTCACATTTACACACATACAAGGCAGTGTCTGGAAGTGTATGTGGTCCTCTGTAAATATATATTTCCCCTGCTAGGCTTTATTTCTGATCAGGGTTTCAGGAAGCAAGGCTTAGTAATTTGTATTCTAATAGAGCACTCCCGTTGTCATGATGCTGGCTGTCTGCAACACAACACAAATTGTGTCTGCAACACAATTTGAAACTCTGCAACACTTTTCCCCCTGTCCCCAGAGGAGGTCTGGCAGGTTAGTAAGAAGACATATTCCTCCATTCTGAAAAGGCAAATTGCAAGGTAGAAGCCACCTCATGATAGATTGGAATTTTGAGTGCTGAATTAGTCATTAGCACATTTGCTGAGAAATAAGCATGCTTTTAAAATGACCACAACCACCACAACAGAACTCCCAAACTTCTGATTTAGTCTTACAAAAAAGAAGAAACAAAATAGGGACCAGGACTTCCAGGGACTGTCCCCCAGGCCCTAGCCCTCATTGCCCAGATGCTGCCTGAAAGGATGTGAGCAGGTTTCCCTTGTAGTCACCCTCAACGAGCGCCAGTTCCTTCCCTGCTTCCAGCAGCCAGCCCTGCCCAAGCCCCTCCCTCGGTGTCCTTAGGCTGCCTAACTCTAAACAGAAAGAGCCACAGAAATAAAAATGCGCGAATGGCTAAGAGATGTTCATGATTAAGTTAAGCTAAATGCACCTTTAATCCAGAAGCAAACACTGAATCAGGATAATGCTGCAAGCTGCATGACAGAACAAGATTTGTGGGAAATGCTCCGTTCCTGTCAGAGAAGCAAGGCATATTTACCTCATGATGGCTGTTTCTCTGTAATTCTGAAAAGCCGATTTTATGTTCTGCTTGTGGATCGCAAGCCAGCGCTGAAGAGGTTTCCACCCCTGGCGCTAGCCCTTAGGTCTCTGCTTTTATGGAGTGGAAATGGAAAATGAAACCGATGCAATGCTGTCAAGATTCCCAGTGAGGAGAAACTGAAAATGAAGGTGTGATAGCTGAGCTCACTCCCCTTTGGAAATATTGTTCTATACAGGTTCTGGAGTTGCTTTTGAGAGTTTGTAAAAAGGCACTAGAGATGCCTTGCAGATTCTAGGTCCTACTGCTAGAGATTCTAGTCCAGTCTGGGGCTGGGCTTGGGCTCAGGAAACTGTGTTTTTACACACACTCTGGAATCTCTTTTGCAGGAGTGAAACTGACTGTCATTATGACTTTCATTAAATTTAACTTTAAGTCCTAGTCCTAGAAATCATATATATATATATATACTGTATTGTTAGGACTATAAGATGTACTGGACCATAAGACACACCTAGGTTTTAGAGGAGGAAAATAGGAAAAAAATTTTTGAAGCAAAAATGTGGTAAAATATTTAATAACCTGTGACCCTGCTCCACCGCCCCCCCGCCCCCAGCAAGCCAGGTACGGTACATTCAGACTATAAGACGCACCCCCATTCCCCCCCAAACTGGGGGGAAAAATGCATCTTATAGTCCGAAAAATATGGTATGTGTGTGTATATATATCACCCTCAGAGATGAGCCTTTCTCCCAGACAGCTCCCTGAGGTAGCAGAAGACAGGAGCCAATACCTGACTAATGATCGGGACTTCTGGCAGGCTAAAGAAACATCTTCATCTAAGTTATGTTTCAGCTCCTGATCTCTCAGGTAGAGTAGCCTCCTGGCTATTTTCCCATGAGGCCAGACAGAGGGACACCGGAAAGAATCTCAGAGGTGTCCTCAAGACCTGAAAAGATGATCTATCACTCTTACCTCACCTCTGACAATCAACTCCCAGTGTGTCCCCAAATCCCTAACCCACAGTGTCTTGCAGCTTTGCCCTATCTCATCAGTAACTACACTCCATTGGGGAGTTTGGGCTTTTGAGCAAATAGCCAATATTCCTCCACTGCAGTTCTCGGTGTCTAGTGCTTGGCTCTGCTAGCACCGGACGGATATCCGTGGGCCATGTTTTACAAAGCACTGTCCTAGAGGTGTTTTGAAAGCCAGTTTCCTAGTTTCTTGCTGGAGATAATGTGGTGAGTCAGATGATCTAGCACTGAGGAAAATTACCACAGGACACCTGGGTTTGGGGTGTCTCTTTGACCAGCTCTGGGTAGTTCTTGAATCACATCATTTCCTTACTCTGAAAATGGCCTAGAATGAATTGCTTTTTTCCTCCCATCCAAATGATAGAAAACTATGCCATGGCTCGAGATCCACTGTTACCTTCATCCGAGGCGTGGCCCTAAGGAGTGAGTTGCCGTCAAAGAGTGCAACTCCCACTCTCTCCAAGTAGGAGCCCTCTCTCTCCAACTAGGAGACCTCTCTCTCCAAGTAGGAGACCTCTCTCTCCAAGTAGGAGACCTCTCTCTCCAACTAGGAGCCCTGAGGGCCTCGTCCTCCCTGTCCTTGCCCCTTCTCTCTAACGTGAGCAAAATTAAAAGCGTGAAGGCATTTCACCCTTTTGGCCTTTGTGCACAGAGCCAGGAAATGCTTGGAACTAGACTTCAGCACCCCAGTAATGACCCTGCTGACACTTCTCTATGTGAACTCTTGGGTATGGAACTCACCCTCTGGGCCCCATTTTACTCACCCGGAACATGAGGCTAATAAAAGTGAAGAGTCCTTCCTTTATAAGGCTATGGGAAAGATGATGTGAGATGACACATATAAAGCACTTTGAGTACACTGCCAACTACCGACATGATGATATGGGATAAGTGTACTTGATGAGTAAGATGATAAGTGTACTTGACAGAGTACACTACTAACTACTGATCACATAGAAGCCATGACAACCACGATTACTGGTACATTAGTGTTACAGTTTTAAGTGGGTGGAGTGGGCAACAGAGCTCCTCAGTGGACGGGGCAAAGGAGGGCACCCATGGGGCAACCAGCAGGTGCCAGGCATTTCCTCATGTGGCTCTCCTTTTGACAATTTTTAGCACTGCTGGGGAGGAGCAGTCAAACCTGCGGTGATCACTACAGCCTCTGGGAACAGGGCGCAATGAGGCGGGCTTTCGTCCAGCATAGTCCAGAATGCCCCTGTCAGTTTTCCTCTCATCAGGGGCTCTGGACACAGCCAAGCATGGGTCATTGCAAAACCTCTCGGGCAGGTCTGCTACCAATGCTCTGGGCAGAACCAGTTTTTCTAGTTAGCCTTTCTCGGGCAGGCACAATTAACCAGGAGCTTGTCATATAAAAAATAGGTAACCTGAGGCACTTGGCAGTGAGCTACTCTTACCCCAGCACCCCCTGCCCCTATCCCCTAATTTAAGCCTGCAGAGCATTTGGGAGCCCTTGGGTTTTCTTTTCCTCACTCCCTGGCCATTAGGATCCTTACTCTCCATAGGTTGTTAGATGGGAAAGGCTTACTTTCTCTTGGTTCTATTTCTCTGTAGGCTCTGTGTGCTGACAGAACTTCAGTGGGTCTATGTGTGCTTTTTAAAGTCAAGTGTACTAAAGTTATACTTCACATACAATAAAATACGCCCATTTTAAGTGTACAGCTTGATGAATTTTGACAAACGTATATACTATGTATCCAGGTAACTATCACCACTATCTCCTTATAGATGTTTCATCTTCCAAGTTTTCCCTGTGTGCCTTCCTAGTCGGCTCCCGCGCCACCGCCCCCCCACCCCCGGCAACCATTTCTCTGTTTCCCATCACTAGAAATTAAATCTGTGTTAGAAAAGAGATTAGGTCATTCTGTTTTGAAGAGAAATGATTTCCTGCTGCTCACCAGCTCTCATTGGAGCAATAAAAATCAACTACAAGCTTTCAGTTTGTTTTCATATAAGCAATGGAGGGAAAATGTCCATCTGTAAGAATTGTTTCTTCTACTTCCCACCATGAAGCGATCCAACTTTCAGAGCAAAGTTCCTCTCAGTGTGAGTTGAGTTTGGACTACCAATTCCATTTTTAATAATGTCTGCTGAAAAGAAAAGCTTCCCTTTTAAAATGACAAGAAGAAAGCCTTTTAGTCCTTCAAAGAAAAACCACCACCAAACCCCACACAGAGTAGTTCCCTTAGTTCTAACACCGAAGCAGCAAACTTTGTTCCAAAGTGCATTTAACCAGTCCTGCCAAGCCTCCCTCTCATTCCAGCTCCCGGTTCCCAGCCCCCAGCTCCACCAGCTGTTCCAGGAAACAGTTCTAGAAATTTAGGGAGCTGAGTGGGTAGACCCGAAAAACCCCCAGAAATAAAAAGTGCCAACGCTGAAAAAGGCATGTTTAGTCCATAAATAACCGACGACTCAGGAACTTGTCTGAACCTGAGAAACTCAGCTGACTATTTGCACTTACGATCGATAATGTGTATGCATTCTCATCTCACTGACCTCATGACTGAAATCTGCTTCTCTGCCGGTCTCAAAAGCTGAGGTCCAAGATGATTTGCTCTTCCGAAATCTTCCTCGTCTGTGGCAAGTAAATGCTTAAACAGCTATTTACAGGGGAAGTGGGCATGGTGGTGGGGAAGGCATCAGAGAAAGCATTCTTCTCGTTTCTGAGTGATTATGAAAGGGAAGAGGAATTGGAAAGTGAAACTGGTTTTAAATCAGGAGGAGGAAAATAATACTTAAGCTTGACCAGCTCTGCCT
The DNA here is from genome assembly GCA_004027735.1 of Carollia perspicillata. Lineage (NCBI taxonomy): Eukaryota > Metazoa > Chordata > Mammalia > Chiroptera > Phyllostomidae > Carollia > Carollia perspicillata. The sequence continues at coordinate 13,393 of PVKM010012720.1, read as the reverse complement.
CAGCCAAGTACATTGTTGAAAAATGACTCTGAAATTATGTAACTGGAACACATATCTGGCTGCCTGCCACCAAAGCCAGTACTCCAGAGGCAGGTGCTGATGTAAAAGAAAATGGTTTATTGTCAGGTGCCAGCCACCTGGAAGATGGGGGACTCACATTTCAAAGCCCATCTCCACATCTCAGTGGAGGCAGAGGTTTCTGTAAGGAAGAGGGGACCAGAACAAAGAGATCAAGGAGAGAGGTTGGCAAGTTCTCTGCCTGCGGACTAGCACAGCCCATTCTGATAAGGCCAGTGTGCATCATCCTGGTCGGGTGCATGTCATCATGGTTTAGTCATCCTGGTTCCTCGTCCTCCTGACTTTATGTCCCTGGCTCCATGGTTGAATGTCAGCAAATCTCCTGGGACTGGGATGCCTGAAGGTTGGAGTCCATATTTTGAAGTTAATTCTTAGGATTCTTATACAAAACATGCTGTTTATTTACAAGCTACCGATCAGTCAGAGTCAACACTTACAGAAACAATGTCAAAAGAATGGTGGGGTGAGTTACAATTTCCCACTGTTATAATTATAAGTCACTATTCCCTCTGACCACAAATGTAAGGTGGGTCACAGGAAACTGAATTTTTAATAAGTCTGTAGGAGATTCGGACATAGGAGTTTCTGGGACCACATGATGTAGAAAAATGTTTCCAGAAATATTTTGTGAAAAATATTTGTGAAAAATAGTTTTGTCCAGTAAATTGATCTGTGGGAGACCAATTTAATTCTGTGTGTTCAATTGACTAGCTCTGGGATTACCATGAGTCACATCACTGAGTCTGAATTTTCTGTTTTGCCCTACGCTAAATACAGGAAGCCGAGCCTGGCGTGAATCTTGAGCAGTTTAAATCTCTGAGTAACCTAAGGCAAACATTTAGTTTTCCCAGCTGTAAAGTGGGAAATAGTAACATGTAAAATTGTTTAATGGCTGGCTAGCTAGCTGATAAGTTTACATACCTATATTTATGCTTTGAGCTGTGAAGGAGTAACATTGCTCTAAGAGATTTTTTTTTCATTTTTATAAAATTTCTGAAGGGGTTCAGAATGAACATCCCCCAAATATGCCACTTTGGCATGGGGACTATTTTAAGCTGAAGACAGTCAAGACCCAGCAAACTCAAGAAAAATTTTACTTCTCTGTTAACTGCCTAAAAGAATTTATATAGGCACGAGATAATGCAAACAAACTTAGAGGTTAAAAATAGAAGGTGATGATTGCACTGGGCTGGTGTGGCTCAGTGGACTGAGTGCCGGCCTGGAAACCAAAGGGTCACCGGTTCGATTCCCAGTCAGGGCACATGCCTGGGGTGTGGTCTAGGTCCCCAGGAAGGGGCATGTGAGAAGCAAACCACACACTGATGTTTCTCTCCCCATCTTTCACTTCCCCTCTGTCTAAAAATAAACAAAATAAAAAAAATAGAAGGTGATAAAAGAAAAGCTTGCTTTCTTTATATACATTTTTAATATTAGTACTCATTCTTTTTTAACAGTTATATTAAAATGTAAGTCACATACCATACAATTCAACCATTTAAAGCATACAATTGTAGTTTAAGCATTTCACCAAGCTGTGCAACCATTATCACAATCAATTTTAGAATATTCTCATTAACCCCCCCCAAAAACTTCACACCCCATTTGTCATCACCTCCAATCTTACTATCCCTCCATGCTCTAGGCAACCACTAATCTACTTTCTGGTTCTATATTTGCCTACTCTGGATATTTCATTTAAAAAGAATCATACTGGCCCTGGCCAGCGTGGCTCAGTTGGTTGGGTGTCCTCCCACAAAGTGAAAGGTCACAGATTCGATTCCCAGTCAGGGCACGTGCCTGGGTTGCACGTGCCTGGGTTGCAGATTTGGTCCTGGTCAGGATGCATGCACGAGGCAAGTGATTGGTGTTTCCCTTTCACATCGATGTTTCTCTCCTTCTCTTTCTACCTCCCTTCCCCTCTGTCTAAGAATAAATAAGTAAAATCTTTAAAAAAGAATTATACAGTATGTGACATCTTGTGACTGGCTTCTTTCACTTGGTGTAATGTTTTCAAGGTTCATCTATGTTGTAGCATGTGTAAGTAAGTGCTTTATTTTTATTGCCAAATAACATCCCACTGTATGGATATACTGTATCTTTTTAGATAACTAGTTCATCAGTTGATGGAATCACTTTTTGGCTATAATGAATAATGCTACTATGAACATTCATGCACAAGTTTATGTGAATATATGTTTTCATTTTTCTTGGGTATATACCTAGGGATGGAATTGCTGGGTTGTATGGTAATGCTTTGTTTAACAGTCTGAGGAAATGCCAGACTGTCTTCCAAAGTTGCTGCACCATTTTACATTAAGGATTTTAATCATTAAGGATTTCCCTCCTTGCAGTCTCCCAAGAAGGTGTAGATTACCAGCAATGAGACAGTTGCGCTATAAATCATGGACAATTTCTAGTCCATCAAACCAGATTACTTCCTTTTCCCCAAAATAAAGGGTGGGGAAATGGTGAAGGGAGGGCGGGAGGACACAGGAGCTTATGGTCTCTACTTGGCACCCACATTTCCTGGTTTGAAATCCAGGGTTGATTGTGCGCACAGTAGGGATCTAAACACATCTTATTTGTATTTATCTTCCGGATTCATAGGCACCAACTGTGCAAGTCAGTTGACATGAACACAAGAAAGATGACTCAGGTCTGCTGCCCCCAGGGGCTGTGTTTGAGCTTTAGGGGAAAAGTGGCTGCAAGCAGAGGCTGACGAATCTTTCACTGAGGACTCTGCAGTTGAGGAGCAGTTAATATGACTTGGAACCCAGACAAGAACACGAGAGGCTCTCCTCACTCTTTCATGGGTGTGGTTGCACTTAAGAGCATCTTTGTCATGGATGTCAGTGCTGCCAAGGTGGCAATCAGATACAGACAATGATGAGATGTAGTGAAGCCTTTAAAGCAGGCAGCATTGATGGCTGTGGGTGCCGGAACCGTACAAACAGCTGAAATGATCAGATAAATCTGACAGACGAGCTCATCAACACTTAGGAGACACCTACTGGGGCATGTTATGTACCAGGGTGAGCGTATGACAGGGGTCATCCATCTTGCACTAGGAGACGCGGTTAAGAGCCAGGGAAGTACAAGTCATTCCAGTTAATGTGGTTCTATTTGTTCCCTGGCTGTTGACATTTCAGGAAACGTAGCTATATACCTTACTGTCTTTATTGTTTTCCAGTCACCTCTATGAGCTTCAAGTCCTCAAATAAATATTAAGTGTAATATGTTGTACCTCTCTTTCCTATTCTTGCTACCTTCCTCCTGTTAGGTTTCTGTTCCTGCTGGTATGACATGCAAGAGCAAGGTTGCAGACACCTGGTGTACCTTCTTCAGCACACGACAGGGGCCATTGGTCTTCACTCGAGGTCAGTGTACCTGCCCATCTTACCTTTCACTCAGGACATGCCCAACTTCCCTCCCCAGGCTCCAGATCCACTAAGGTATGCAGGCAAAGTGAGCTAAACCCTCCCCCTGAGATGTGCACTTGTTTAATTCCATCCAGTGGAATGAGTTTACCTTCGCAGCTGTCAGGGATCATGTTTCCTACCAGAGGAATCTCAAAAAAACCAGAGAGACTTACGGGCTTCCTGTCTCTCTCTATTCTTTACTTATCAGGAAAAACTGTTCTTTAGGTATGTCTTTGACTGCCCCCAGGATGGGGCGTAAAATAGAATTAGGAGCATCTCTTCATTTCTCGTAATGGAGGTCAGAAGAAAAGACGGAATGTGGATGGAAGCAGATGTTGACAAGATTTAACAGAGAGAAGGGCCGCGGCACCCCCTCCGTCAGTCAGTGTGGGGGCAGGGTGTTTGTGAGCACGGGGGTACATGGTGGTGAGTGTCAGGGTGTAAGCGGAAGTCTGGACTCTTCAGAAAGCGGTAGGGAAACAATGTTTGTTCTGTACTGTGGCTGTGATGTTAGACCAGCCTGGGTTATTGGAACCAGTTCATACCCATGTAACATTTTATTTATCTGTAGCAGAGGCTAGAAGAGTTGAGGTACATCAAAATGTCAGAAAAACCAGAACACCCCTTTATGTTCCATCACATCGAGTTATTTATTAATTAAATCTATGGGTGTTTTTTTTTCAGGAATCCATACTATGCATTTCGATGGTCTCAGAGCACACACATTATTTTTGATACAGAAAATAAAACAAAAACCATTGTTACAGTAGTTGGAATTTTTAATTTCAAAACCTTGAGTTTCACTTAATGTTTTAGTTGCTTAATAAAAATGTGAGTATATACTTAAGTTTATCAAAACATATTAGACATATAACATCACCAATTTAAGGTACACGGCATGCTGATTTGATACATTTATATATTATAATATGAATGCCATTGTTTGACAATTATCACCTCTTTCATACCATATAATTATCATTTCTTTTTTTGTGGTAAATAATTAAGATTTAGTGCCTACATTCACTGTCTGTGCATTAGGTCTCTAGCACTTCTTTATCTACTGGTTGCAAATTTGTACCCTTAACATCTCTTCCATTCCTCCCTCTCCCAGCCCCAGGTAACAACCATTTAAATTTAAACAAATTTCAACAGACAAACATTTCACTACCAGAAGGTAATTAATGGTTTTGTGCTGGGTCAGGTGTGTTTTGAGTCACACCAACTTTGACATAGTCCCAGGCTATTCAGTATCTACCTAGAAAATCCCAATCGCTCCAAACATACCATTAATTTGGGAGTTGTCATAACAATTTTCAGGGTTCATAAAAGTTTTATATCACCAAATATACAGTATTTCTAACGGTGGGAAAACCCTCCATGTTTGATCTTATTTTCCAAAACTTTTCACTAGGTCTTCAGCCACCAAATGGTTCCCTGTTTTGTTGCTTCCCTACCATCCTGAACCTGGGCTCACCCAAACATTTTCTTTTGGCAAAGCAAGCCTTCATCTTCCAAAGCAATTTTTCTGATAGCGGCTAAGGAAATTAAAATTTCTCCATATGATTACAATCTACAATGACAACCAGCATTCCTCTCTTTCTCTTCTGCCTACCCTGTTTCTATCCCTACTGGTGAGACACTTATTTTTCCGTACAAGTTTTAAAGGAATGTATTATTTTGTTTTCTAACATGTTGTACAGAACCCCCCTTTTTTATTCTTCATTTGTTGTATGGTCCCCAGGAGTGCAGAGTAGAGGCAAAATCTCCCCATGTGCCTCCCCAGACTCTGGCCTGTGATTGATTGACCCCATCACTTCTCTGAGATATGTCCCCCCTGGATTTAACTTATTCTTTGCTCCCTGATTTTCAAACTATGTTCCCACTTCAGTAATAGGATGATTGAACTCCTGCTGTGTAGGGCAGTCTAGATTGAGGGTTGCCTAGGGCAGAGGAGAAAAGAGGCAGAAGTGAGAGAGAGGACACTCAGCCCTGTCTAAGCTTGGGTGCCCCCGCCTTTGGATGGACAGAGCACATTCCTACACAGAATCTCAGATAACTCCAGTGATGGAAAAGCTTTGCAAAAATGGACCAGTGTTACAGAGGTGAGGAATCTGGCCGCTTTACAGAAATGAACCCAATGCAATCCCCCTCAGAAAGAGACTAAAAGAACATCACAGAGTACAAACTTCTCCCCAGAGTTAAATTGGGAAATAGTCTCTTTACCAAGCCACAGGCCCTCTTCACTCTCGCCCCAGAAGACCCCTCTCCTGGTACTCCCTAAAGGAATTCAATTGTTAACACTTGGCCCAACAGAGGTCCTCCATAACCCTAGCCAGTCCTGTGGCCAGGGTCTTAGTCCATGCCTATGCCCTACCAGTTGTTTATTCATATTTCGATACTAGCTAAAAGGAAGGGTTTCAGCTCCCTTGAAGGAGTAGCCCCATGGGCACCACACCCCAATTCCTCATTCCTCCACTAACGATGCTGAAGGACAAAGCGTCCAGAGTCCAAACCCCTCTCAGAGTTTTCATATGCTGGCTGCCTCTTCCCATTGAGCTCCTCAAGAAATTCCAAGATACGCAAAGCTTCAGGATCTGATCTGTTTTTAGAAAGCCTGCTTTTGGCAATACTTCGCAGTTTGTATTTCATCTTTTCTGTTGCCTTTGGGTCCTGGTTGATTTTCACACCCTCTATGAAATGGTGGATGGTCTTGTTTTCACACTTCATTTGAAACCACTGAAAGTTGCCATATCGTAAATGGAGCATTTGCTTGTCTGCAGACGTGAGCTCTTTGCTGAATTCTTTTTGGAAGTAATACTCGGCGTCTTCATACTGACCCGCTTGTGCATAGAGGCAGGCAAGATAGGAGCAAACACTGTTGAGATTTCCATTGAGCTCATCAGCTCTCTTCAAATGATACACAGCATGCTCTATTAGTTCCTGCAACTCCTCTCTTTCCCCATATATTACATTCTGGCCTTTATTCTGATACTCGTGGACTTTTGCCCTATAGCATACCCCAATATGGCAATACAGGTAGGCGTTGTTTGGCGAGCACTCCAGAGCCTTTTTAAGCAGTTTTATAGCTGTGTCCGGGTCATTTTTTTTCCGATACAGCATTGCTGCACCGCGAAGCACATCTGTTGCACACGGGGCTTTCTCCACAGCTTCTTTAACTAATCTCTCTGCTTCATCTTCCTCATTCATCTTTTGAAGTTTCAGAGCCAGGAGGACTTTAACATACTGGTTGTCAGGACTTAGATGAATGGCTCGCGTCAGCGCGTAAATGGAATTCTGAGGTGCTGGCCAGTTATCCAGACGGTAGCTTGAGATTGCCAGTCCAGAGGTGAAATCTGGGTTCTTTGGGTCCTTTTCCAGACACTTTTCAAAACACACCTTTGCCCTTTCAGTGTGCTTTCTTCCACACTTTAACCGTGACCATCCTTCCTCACTATCCATCTCAGGACTGTCCATTCTATAGGGGCTGGAATACTTCTTGCACACCTGTTTGACCTTGTCTAGATAAACCTGAGCTTCTGCGAGCCTGCCCATGTGGTAGTAGACCCAGGCGTAGTTTCCCCAGGTGACCAGACTTCGGATTTCTGCTTGGTCAGCGTGCTCTCGCTGGACTGACTCTTCGGCTTTCTGTAAGCATTCCAGAGCTGCCTCGTTTTGACCACGTAGGTGTTTTATGTAGGCCAACAAGTTGTATTGTGTCGCTTTGAATTCATTGTTCTGAAACTCAGTCTGGTAACACACTCTGTCTTCAAAATTATCCAAGGAATTTTCTCCCCCTAACAAGTCCCAGGTGAAATGGCATTTTAGTAGCCGTAGTTTGCTCTCCAAGGAGTTGTCAGTGGCCTCGCTGTAGGGAAAAGCAGAAAGATGGACACTTTGAGATGGAGCACACACTCCCCTGGTGAGAAACAGGGAGGAAGGCACATACAATTCTCCTTCTCCGAACTGGTGAGAATCCCAATCAGAACAACAGTGTTTCCTTTTTTATTTCTATATTTTGGCATATGTGTTAAAGCACCGGGAAGCAGGAATCAGGTGACTGGGCAGCAGAAGAATGAGGGAGAGGGTGGCGGGTGGGTCTCGCTAAAGAAGGCGGTTTTGGTTAGGTCGCGCTGAGCTGTGCAGGGGCTGCTGAGTCTGTGGGACTGGTTCTAGCGGAGGCCATCGAATGGCTTTTTGTTTCTCTTCTTTCTCCCACCTACCTAGCATTTCCTTTTAAATTTGGAAATGTTACCTTTATAATCTTCTCTTCTTGTAGCATTTTGCCATCTTGATTTTAGTTTCTGTTATCCCTAAGATATTCAACTCCATTTTATCATCTAAATTTTTAATTCCTTAGTTCCCCTTGTCTTTTTAAAAATCTCCATTAATTTCTACTTCCTGTCTAATTATGTCAGCTTTTCATACATCCTTAATTGATTTTCTTTGTTTAGGCAAATCTTTTTTTTTAAAGATTTTATTTATTTATATTTAGAGGGGAAGGCAAGGAGAAAGAGAGAGAAATATCAATGTATGGCTGCCTCTCCTGAGTCCCCTGCTGGGAACTGGCCTGCAACCCAGGCATGTGCCCTGACTGGGAATCGAACCGTGGTTGTTTGGTTCCCAGGCCCGTGCTCAATCCACTGAGCTACACCAGCCAGGGCTTAGCCAGACCTTTTTTATCACATTGGTTTTGTCTTGTCTTTTTATTATTTTGACATTCTATCGTCTTATTTTTTAACTTTTCTATGTTAACCATTTAAATCTTAATTTCAACCAATTTAATTTCTACTCATTTCCCCACAGTTGAATTATCCTAACTTAATTAATACTGTACATGTTAGCAATGTCTGAAACTTTTATTTTAGAATAAATATAACCCCCCAACTTTGACTGTTGATTTCTGTTAACACATCTCATTGAGTTGACATTATTAATAATTAATAATTAATAATATTTTTGTATTTGTTGGTTAATATTTTTGTCCTGAAATTTATTTTTCTACTCCTGTGGTTTGCTTTCATGACTAGGGGTTAGAAGTGTGGCAGCAGGGGGAGGCTCATGAGACAGCTAACTTCGTATGAGAAGTGCTCTTTTTCTCTAAGGGTGAACTCCCCTGGAAAGACTTCCTATTCCCTGTAGTGTTGGCCCTCGAAACAAGCAAACAAACAAACAAACAAACAAAAACAACCAAGCAGAAACAGCAGACAAATAAAAACCTTGTTTGAGTAACTTCAGAGATGGGTAGGTTAAAACTCATTAATAGCCCCAAATTGTTTCTCTACGTTGCCTATGCATTGGAGTCCCTGAAATGCTTTTTCTCACTTAAAAAAAAAGTTTTTATGGTATCTATTAATTGGCCCTTTTATCAGGAGCTGATATTCTAAATATTATGGATTCTGAAGTAGAGAACCAATAGATAATCTGGGAAGTCATATAATGTGATAGGATCACTTTAGAAATATTTGTCACATGGAAGATGATAACCCTCCATTTTCTTCTCGTCCTCATCTTTTGTGTTTTATACCCCTCTTTCACCCCACAGTTTGACTGGACCATGGCTGGCTACCCAGACTCAAGTGGAAGCTGGAAACGGATCTGAGAGGGAGCGAGGGAGCCAGAGGCAGTTCTCCCGTGTTAAAAAGAGAGCTGTGAGTGCTGAGGGTCTGATAGTGACCACATTCTGTACCACATGCTGCGGAGAGTGACTCAGATGTACTTGGAGAAGACAATCTGGGCTCCCCACGCTTCCCAGTGTCCTGTTCTAGTCCTCCCAGGGTTGTTATAGTCCTGTGGGCTGGGGCGTGGGGGGGCAGTGGGAGGGGCATCCTGTGAGTCATTCCATGAATTTTAAATCGGTGCCTGCTCCTTTCTGTTACTTAAAACAATGGACACTTAACTACCCCAGGTAGAATACACAAAAAAACAGGAAGGGAAGTGGGTAGGAATTCTACTGAGGGAAGGAAACTGTGTCCTTTGAAAACCCCAGGCAGTTCTTAGTGAAGAGCCAGGTTGTCTCTGTCTCTTGTGTAATGTCTGGGGGTGGGGAGGGGCACAGCCCAGGAGAGAGACTGGCTTGGTGTCTGCACCATACTAACAGCAGCCTCCCCTTGAAAAGTTGATGTCTAATCTCATCTACCTTCCTTCTCAGTGAGGTTACAGAAAGACTTTTTTAAGCACACAAGTTTTTTTAGCTCCTTTCTTGTTTTATACCAGAGAGAGAGAGAGAGAGAGAGAGAGAGAAAGAGAAAGAGAGAATACAGTTGAAATAATTTCAAACAAATTAAAGCATATAGTCAATTGTGCATTTGTAAGAGAGAGGCATTTAATATGTACTCTTAAGTGAAATCCCTTTGAGCAGCCATTCAAAGGGCAACCAGTTTCACTGCATAATTATAGATTATTATTTCCACTGGTAAATCAGAAGCTGTTCCCAGACAGACTTGTGACTTCTGCTCCTGATGCCTCTAGGAGTCCTGTTTACACAGCAACAATTTTTTTTGCCCGCCCGGCTTCTAGTCTGGGTGAAAGCTACAGTGACTCTGCTCAGCAGGCTCAGAGCTAATGGCTGCCCCCACAGTGTCTGAGCGCAGTGCCAGGGCCACTGAGGAAGGCCCTGTGAGAAAGGCACACCCTTGGCCTTCGTCCCAAAGCTATCAAATCAGAATCTGGGGTGGGGAGAGGGGTGAGCTCAGGAATCTATTTTTAACAAGGTAAACTCTACAATGCCTGGTGACAGTGCCTATAGCTAAACAATCAAAGAAAATTAGAAGAGAGACTGATGGGTCTGTATTATCATGAGAAAGATTCTATGCGAAGACCATGCTGTAATTCTAAGGAGTAGGAACAAGGTTTCTAAAGATTCTGAGTTACTATAGAAACAGACCTCTGGACATATCTCATATCTTTTATTTTTTCTATCAGGCATACATGGAGACTAGCAGAAAACAATATTTTTCCAGAAGACAGACCAGGAAACTCAGAGAAGGAGGACAACGTGTTCTCCAGGAAGGAAGTGCTGAGGTCGGTGTCCCTGGATCCTGGAGCTCCAGGACTGAGGCTTAGGCATCCAGGCTAGTCACCCTGTCCTCAGACTGGAGTAAAAAGATAGCATCCTTCCTACCCAGTGGGCTAACCCTTCCCACTGGGCAAACATCTGTTTCTAGAGTGTAAGAGTATCACCCCCAATCCATACTTCAGATTGGAGGACTCTAGCCAATCAGTAGAATTCTCGAGTAAACTATATTTCTATTGAAAGAGTAAATACATTTTGTCAGCCCTAATGCAAATTGGAGATGAATTATAAGCACATTAAAAGTAAATTCTACCTTCTAATGAAGTGGATTACTACTCTGAGTTCATTTTAAAGACTGCTCAGATGCCCTAAACACTGCTAAATGCTGCTCTTCATTTGTTAAATAACTGTGGTCCATTTACACAATGGAATACTGCACAGCAGAAAGAAAGAAAAGAAGGGGCTCCTACCCCTCTTGACAGCAGGGGTGGATCTGGAAAGTATTATGCTAAGTGAAACAGCTAAGGTGGTGAAAGAGAAATACCATGTATCTCACCTATGAATGGAAACTAATCAACAAAACAAGCAAGCAAAATATAACCAGAGGCATTGAAATAAAGAGTAATCTGACAGTAACCAGCGAGGAGGGTAGAGAGGGATAGCAGGGGATTATAGGGGGAGGTCATCAAGGAACATATATGAAGGACATACAGACAGAGTCAAAGAGGGTGGGTTCCAGGGTGGGAGGTGGGGTTGGGTGAAAATGGAGGCAATTGTGCTTGAACAGCAATAAAAATAAAAGAACCTACGAAAGCCCCTCACTTAGTTCTTTCAAATAAGAAACAAAAAGAGAGCCTCCGAAGGCAATTTCCCCAGATCCACCCCTTAAGGGGACAACCTGCCTGATTAACTCTTTCCCTGTCCACTTCCTTCCTGCCTCTCTCCTCTCTGCTCTCAGCTTCCCCAGTGAGAGTCACCCTTGGGACGCTCCACCGTGTCAGGCAGAAAATGACTTAAGAGTAAACAAGCCAGCAAGCTACGAGATAGACAGATGCACGGTAAAGGTTCGAAACACACACCACAGCAAAGCGATCGGGAACTTTCCTTTTAGGAGCACAGCTGCTTAGCGCTTGCACTGCACAACAAGGTAGATTAGCATTTTCAGCGTGATCTGGGCATGCCTACCTCATGGTTGCTATACACTTCTCTTCCCGTCTGTAAGGCTGCCGTTGGGGCTCCTCAGACCTTCTGCCGCAGATAAATACTGAAGAAACCTGTATATATACGGAATCAGCCCCTGGTTCCTTCGCCTCGTTGTTTAGGAACTGGTTTTAGGAAACGGAAATTGAAACCGAAAGTAAAATAGGGAGGGCTCTCAGGAGAAATGAATCTTCAAATCAGCCCACAGATTCCCCTCCTCCCCTGCAGTGTGTCAGGGGGAAGGTCAGCATTCCTTGCCCATTTAACAAACATTTCTAGAAAAAAGTAGAACTTGTAAATAGAATTAGAACTTGTAACTCTTGAATGAGACCTAAAAGTAAGGATCCCAGCTGGGAAAGGCTTAGCTGTGTATCCTAATAAAAGGGTAGAGGATTGTGGAGAAGTATAGCTTTCTCCCTGCCTTGGGCAGGGAAACCCACAATGAATAACGCTTTCTCCAAGACTGAATGCATATAGAACTTCAGTTGATAGCATCCCTTAGGAGAACATTATTCAGAACGTTAATGTCCCCAAGGAATGCCTCAAACATTTGCCAATGTTACGTTCTGAGAATAAAAAGAGTTTTAAAAGTAAATTATCATAGAGGCATTGGTAGGTAAAAGAGGGATATACAAGGCAACATAAAGGAACAGAGCAAATGTGTAGATTAAGTGTTCTCTGCATGTATATAGATTCCTGATTTTCTTTTTTTAAATTAGTGGTAGGAATAGTTCTTCATCTCTCATCAGCTGCCTCACCAAGGTCTCTGGAAATAAAGCTTCTAGAATACTTCCCAGTTTCCAGCCAGACTCCTTTTGTGTACTTACTAAGGGGCTGTAGGCAGAGACCCCCAAACTTAGGCACAGCCAAGCACCTCAGGCTAAAATTGCCCCTCAATGTCAGAAAAGGTTAAGTATCACTGTGAAATAAAAACCCTGGTCCCAACTTTCCTGAATTTCCAATCTGATTACAAGATTCCGCTTTCACATATCTAAGGACAGAGGAAAGCCCTCCAAAACTAAAAAGCTTGGGGAATGGAGGAAGCTGGTACTGGGAAATGGGACAATGGAAGGGTGTCCGTGTCGTCAACAGAAGCACGATATTGCAGAATGAGCTGTTAAAACACATGTGCCTTTCGCCTTGGTTATACTCCCATTTTTCACATTAATTACCATCTATTGGGAGCCCAAGAACAGTTTGCTGTATAACAAGTAAATTCCCTAACCCACAGAGCAAATATCAGGAGGTGGTAACATTTTCAAAAGTCAGTTTTGATGAATACAGTTATGGATCGGCGAAAAGAGTTAAGAGGCACTTTGTAAGTATTTTGGGGGGATTGGGCAGGTGGGTCGTGGTAGAAGACATTAGGCATGGGGAAAGACCCAGAAACAGAGACCAGTCAGGTGTGCACAGTTCCCCGTCCGGAGGCTACCCCAAGGGCGACATTTCCTTTCCCAACTATTTTGCGCATACTTGGGACAAGCCTTTTCTTTTTTTGTTCTCACTCCTCCCTTTCCTTCCTTCCTTTGAACAACATTAGCATGCTGTACAAACTCTTCTGAACTTTTATTTATTATTTAATTTTAAATTTTTAATTCATTTTTAGAGGGAGGGAAAGGTAGGGAGAAAGAGAGAAACATCAATGTGTGAGAGAAATGTAGATCGATTGCCTCTCGTAAGC